>MU122115.1:315134-568580 GCA_014904905.1 Wilcoxina mikolae CBS 423.85
GAGGAGGAGTCCTTTTCCGATCTCTTACACGACGAGGAAGACTTTCAGGATACATACGACTTCTGAAGGGTAGGCGGCTATACTTACGACGGTGTTTCGGTTATAAGTATCCCCGTAACACCTTTGCGATGGCAATTGCAGCACTAACATTGGCCGCAAATACCTGGGACTGGGCAACGATATCTAAGTAGTATTCTAGCTGTGCTCTTTGTAGATTATCAACGCCGAAAGCTACAGTATCGTAGATCTCATTTTGCCTATATACTAGGGATTCGTATGCTTGAACCAACTCAGGCAATGCTTCTCTGATCTTGATGTTGCTTGTTTGAATCTGCGTAATCAATGCATCCATTCGATTTATTTCTGCTTCGATGCTGTTTATCAAAGAGATTATCCAATCTGGAATATTATTCCGTACAATGGGTTCATAGCAGACCACTTCCTTTCCCTTATCTCCTGCCACTACTAATGCATTTTCTCTGCATACCAATATCACTGCTTCTCTGATCATTGTATCAGATACAGCATCTGTCATTGCTCAGAATATGACCCAACCTTGACCTTGAAAGGTCCTGCTATAGAAACTCCAAGTTCCGAAAAAGGGGACTAAATCGAGATCCCAATCAATAAGGAACCTAGTACCAGCTTCTTGTTGTAACTGTAACGAAGGTTTGTAGTCTGGTGTGTGGGCCATTCACAGATCTGGAAGGATAAAGGTTGCAATCAGAGTGATTAAAATGATGACCTTAAGATAGGCAAGGGATTGCTGTCTTTGGAGGTGTGCATGATATAATGCTTCGGTTTTTGATCGATGGATCCTGACAGCTAAAGCTAAGTTGATGTAGTCTTCTTCTTAGACCAATTTACAGTGATAGCTTCCTGCTGGTAGAGAATCTCTCTCCCAACTGGTATAAAGATCAAAATCTGGTTTGTGATACCAGTACTCTCCCTGTAAGATGTGGCAGCCAATATCTGGGATATTAAAGCACATATGTGTCAAGAACCTTTGATCGCTGTGAGGGTAGAAAGATAGCTTCAACAGAAGTGTTTCTTTGCTAACAATATAATGTAATACCGGGAGTGTCACCATAGGTTTATCAGTACAAGAAGTATCCTTACTGCTTTCAGGACTTATTTGCAATGGAAGTTATGAAGATTCGCTCAGGATGAGAAAGTCACTAAAAGATAAAGTTCAAGACAAAGATATTTGGCTCTCCAATACGTATATTGTTAAGGCTTGTTCTACTCATCAAGAAGCTTGCCCTTCTACCCTCAGAGATTGTAGCGGTCTTTATACCTCAATCCTCTCCTTCAAACAATTTCTTCTATCTACGCTTTTCCCATGAGCTTCTCTACCTATCCTTTTCTTGGCACCAATACCCTTCCTTCCCTTCACTGCTCTTTCGGACCTTTCACTTCTTCCCACTCAGATCTCTATCTCAGACAAATAGCTTCTTTACTGATATCAGTCCTTCAAACTTCTGTGGTCCAGACCTATCGTATCCTTTCGATCTCTTTGCTCCCAGGCAAATGGTATCCTTTCTATTGTGAGGGACATAAGAGAGTGCATCAGCTTACACTGCAAATACAGGTGCTTTCGTATCTGCAGCCTTTCCACTGCCTTCTCATTATCAGTGGCATGAGCTGGCATAACATAGTCCCAATGACTGCCTTTAATCCCTTATCAGTAGTGTGGTTGATTGCATGACAGCTCATCAGATTCAATTGGTTGCGAGTGATATCCTATGTAGATTCGATGACGTCCAGAGATGGCGGTTGTACTATCCCAATGCAGCTATCATCGAGTGATCGTTGGTGACCCCGCTCCGATGGCCTTTGGTGATCTGTAGCTCTTGTGAGGTGTAACATACACACAGTATAGCTGTGTCAGTAAGAATTATATGCACTGCATAGCTACATCAGTAAGATACGCTGTATTAGAAGAACCAAATGCAATGCCAGAGATTGTATATACAAACGTACAGTATAACTCGAAGATGAGACTCAAAAGGTTTCATCTGAAGCATCTGATATGCACTAAATGTTCCGGTGTCCAGAGTGCAACTTGGTTTTGTTCCCGATGTAAACTCTAATACTTTCATATCTACAGCCTCTCAGCTATCTTCATATAATCAGTAATATGTACTGACAGAGCTTCAATCTAATCACTACTTTTCTTTCTTTATCAGTACTGTGGTTGACTGCATAACAGCTTATCCGATTCTATTGGTCATAATAATCGATTCAAGTGATATTCTATATAGTTTCTATGATATTTTGGGATAACGCTTGTACTTTTTCGATACAACTATCATCGAGTGATCATAGGTGATCCCACTCATATGATCTTTGGTGATGTATAACCTGTGAGGTGTAACTTGTAAGCAGACAACATATACCTTTGAAGACCACATCATCTTTAATGGAAACTCATGTACTTTTGTACCTACAGTCTTTCAGCTATCTTTGTACTTTCGGTGCTATAAGCTAGCAGTATATCAATCTAGCAACCACCTTCCATTCCTTCTTAGTAGTATAATTGCCTGATTAGATACTTATCTAATTTCATTTTTTATGGTAGCCGAATAAGTTATATCTAATGGAGATTTGATAATATACAGGGATGGTACTTATGCCATCCAGATTGAGAAATAGGCCAAGTGATCATAGGTAGTGTTGGCAACGAAGCGGATCGGTTCGTCACGGATCGAACCATGACGGGGTTCGATCCGGATTCGATCCGAGATTTGGGCGGAGTTCCGAGGTTTGTACAAACCGGTTCGCGAACCATCTATCTTCGAGCGATAATAGGTAAGCGAGTTCTTGTCCGATCAGCTCGATTTTTAGCGCATCTTGTAGCGGGAGAAGTTAGCTACAAGATGCGCTAAAATTCGAGCCGATCGGACAAGAACTCGTTTACTTATTTTTGTTCGCAGTTGTAGGTCGAAATGGTGGGGTTTGAGGCGAAAGGCTTGGCAAGGATCCGGTTCGCGCGGACCAAATCGGTTCGTCAATTGTACGAACCCGGGGCGGTTCGTTGCCAACACTAATCATAGGTCACTCCACTTCGAAGGAATCCAGTGGTGTACAACCTGTGAAGTGTAATAGTGAATTTGAAGTGATACTCCTGATACTACAGGGTAGAAGTCTGATTCTTATTCTGGTGAGAATATGATATATGTAAGTCCAGCTAGCTACTTATTAGGTATGGACTTTGGATGCACCCATATCTCTAACAAGGAGATTAGACTATATGCTTGAGGTTGAGTGAGGTTAGGGGGAAAGACTGAACACGAGACTAAATACTAAAGTGTACAAATTTAGCTGCAGTATATCGCTCGCTTCGGTATAAGATACGTTCCCAATTCCGTTAGTGGATGAAAACTTGTCTACAGTATACGGTAAGAAATCGGAAATTAAAAATCTCGGATATGAATTTTTAAATTCCCCTTTTCAGTAGGCATCTTACCATATACGGTGAGCTGACTTAATCGGGGGTACCTATAAGTGAGTGAATACTAGTCTTTTTTCGCTACGCGGAAGCTTCTGCGCAGCAAAAAAAAAAATGCGAGACTAAGTGAATACAGTATCACAGCTTTTTACCTAAAGTTTTATATGGGAATTGTCTACTTAGGTATTTTGCTCAAAATTTTACAATCCCCGTGAAACGATATTACGTATTGCACAATGGACCCCTTCCCTCGAACACATTCCAAATAAAAGACCAATGAAAGAAAATTATCACCCCAAACGTCCACTGTATTCTTTCCCAGATTTGTAGTATCTATTTCATACCAACCAAAACCCTCGCCTTCGCAAGCTGTACGACCTCCTTCGAGCCCGGAGAAAGCCTCTTGACGATTCCCTTTGTGATTATCGCCGTCACAACCGCTTCTCGTTCCTCATCCAGATCGTCAAAGCCAATATCGGCCATGGTCGCCTCATCATAGGCAACACCGACTTGGATGTTATGGTCGACTTCGTACAGGCCCCGCTGGCACTTCATTTCCGCTGACAGAGTTCTAGCTTTGAAAAGTAGCTCGCCAAGTTTATCATAGAAGAGTCGATCAAGCTCAACCGGGTTCGTCTGCAGCGCATAGAGGAGCGTTGTGACGTATGCGAGTTGATCGTCGGCTGTTGATAAGTATTTTTTAACAGCGGTGTTTTGGAGCATCAGAGAAGCTGTGTAGGCGCGCCAGAACTCTGAGCGGTCATAGGTACCAGAATGGTCTAGCAGCGTAAGTCACGATGCTTAGGTTCCAAGAGGAACCGCAGAGGGATGAACTGCGTAAGATGACAGGACCGGGGGAAAGCAGGAAAAAACACATACCACCATCAATGACAAAACTATGGATTACACTCAGCTTTTCCATGAGCTCGGGCGGCAATCCAGGGAACAACACCGAGAAGATGTGATTTTCAACAAATCCCCAGACAACCATCTCAATAATCTGAGCGAAAGATGGGTTCGCATGTGGAACGACTCGGGGTACGATAATTGTAAGCAATTGCTCGTCAAGGGCCTCCGGGGGATTGATATCTTGGATTGTACGCTGCTTGAAGGCCTTCCGACACCAACTACCGCCCTTGAATAGAAAATGTTAGTAGAAGAGCGAAACCAAAAGAGTAGTATAGAATGAGGAAGCACACCTCATCGTGAAGAGAGCGAATCCTTTTTTGAAACTCTTGGTCCGAAATGGGCTCCAGACCTGTTCCAACATCGTTCACGGAGCGGATGTGCGATGTGTGTAGTTCTTCTAGCTCTCTCTTATAATGCTGAAGTTCACCTTGCAATCGCTGAGTTGTGTTATGTGCTAACTGCCTTTCGTCATCCAGATCCTTCCTGGCTTTCCCGCACGCCTCTTTCAATGTTTCATTCGATTTGCGCAGTTTCTCATGCTTAGCCTGGTTCTCTTCCTTTAAAGCTCTGTATTTTTCCTTCCACTTGGCCGCCTCGTCACCACCGGACGGCTTTCCGCTGAGTTGATCCGTAGCGCGTGCTGTGATATCACGATCGGCACCTCTAGAAGGGTTAGGAGGGACCGAGCGCCCCCTGCTTGGTTTGTTTCCGTCTCCCGCTTCAAGATTCCGTTGCGATATCCGGTTCTCTTTGGTATCTGCTTTTGTTGAGAGTTCGGGATGATATTCGTGGCAAGGCGCTACCTCGTGTTGTGAATCATCGAACGTTTCTTTCGTTGCCACTCGGTTGGGGTCCCTCAGTCTCTGGGCCCCGTCATCGCAGTCGCTCTTCACCTGCGTTCTATCGCCTGGTGCTTTGCCGCCGCTTTCACTAGACGCAGTAGATTGTCTATTTCCTTCCGTGGTTCTCGTGCTTCGCCGGATGTGCGCAATCTGCTGTCTGTTAGATATCTTGTGGACAGAAGTTACAGTGGGACGGAGAGTGCTAACATTGGGAACGGCTGGTTCAACTTTAGTGCGGGACAAACGGGAACCCATGATTTGCAGTGTGGTACCGGCTTCAGTTTCAAGTCAGTTAAGGTCAAATAAATGGAACGTAGAAGGCACTGACTGCTTAGTATTCCCCACCGATTAATGTTCTGCCGTAACCGTATTCCGTCAATTTCGCCGTGGGAAGTTACCATATCTTGGGGACAGGAGGATAGGGGGTGCGAGTAACGATTTCGGAGCTTGGGAAACAATGCACGATTGTACTGTGTTCTATGTAGACGCGAAGCAAGACAGACAGAAAGTGGGCGGGGTTGTTGATATGGTGCAGCGGACCATAGGTGACTCCACGGGTGATGAGAAACCCAACGAAAATACGGACCGGTGCTCGATTCATGCGCCTGAATCCTAGGCACAGCGCACATGTGGGTTATAGTGTCGACTACAGCCGCTGCAAGGTAGGAAGCGACCGGGCACCCAAATAGGAAATACCGGATCCAAAAAATCACACACACCCGTGCTCGCCGGTCTGAATTCGGTCTTAACGGGAGCCAGCGCATACAGACCGATTTTTTGCGTGGTTTTTTATCATCTACATTGTTTGGGTGCCTTACTGGCGCTATCGACAATATACAATCCCTGATCTCGTTTTCAAACCCCACATAAACAGCTTTAAGCGCGAGCCAATTGGAAGTTCCAACATGACGCGCACCCCCGGATCGCTAGCGCGTTGCTTATATTCAGCACCGATCACGAGAGCAAAGCCAAAACTTATTTTAAGAAGCATGCAAGTTAGGGAATGATAGGTATGTAATTCAGGATTCGATTTGACTGGCTCTGTACAGAACTGTTGCTTTAGGATTGGAATGCAAAACTTAATATGATATTGCGGCACAGAAGAGGCGCCTACAATTGACTCACCTTCTCCCTCGAATCGTCACCCCGTACAACCCACCTTCAAAGTAACGTCTCCACTCACTCTGAAACAGCCATGTATCCATACCCCGCACCTCTCCGTTCTGCGTTCGGAGAACCAGCCAGATACTCGTATGAGATCTGCGAAAAACCAGTCCGCATGAAGCGATTCTTTGCACCGGCGGCTACTCTAGGCAACTCCAGCTAATTTCTAATCAAACTCCTATGAGCATCTACATACTGTATTTACAACCCAGAACAGTTAAAACCTGATACCACCCATTGTTTGAGGGGCTAACAGGACGCTGTCCAGATATACCCTCCTCGATCAAACATCCAACACAGTATACCTTCTACTATGGTGCAGGTGGAGAAAATGGCGAGCATTCCAAACACAAGCGGGCGTTTTGTCGTGGGTGTTGATTTCGGAACAACGTAAAACCCAAATCGCGCTCCCAAGAACGAAGCTGATATATTCTTCACAGCTTTACCTCGGTAGCTTTCGCCCACAGCGGAACTCCGAACGAAGTCAAACTTGTTCTAGGCTGGCCCAACAGAGGAGCCACTGCGGACCAGGTTCCTACTGAGCTCCAATACACCGATCCAGTTACTCGGAAAAAAGTCTGGGGGTACGAAGCAAATACCAAAGTCAACAAAGGTTCTTCAAGTCCAGAACTGCTGCAATGGTTCAAACTGCTGCTCCAGGAAAGACCCACTCCAGCGGCGGTACAAGCTCAGTCTGGCACGGCGCCTATCGTGGCCAGCTTGAAGAGTCGTGGAAGGGGAACAAACTCTGGTAGTGGCCTAATATCCAGTTTGGGCGGTCTCAGCCTTTCCGCAACCACAGGCTTGTCGACTATCTTTGCTCCTCCAGCAACGACTCCAGCCCGGAAGACGGCTCAGAAACTTCAACAATTGGGCATCCCTGTGGTTACCGTCGTTAAAGATTTCCTCTCAGCGATCCGACAGACTACAATCCAGGAAATCGAAAAAACCTACGGCAATGATTGGGTCCGCAGGTCCAAAATCCAATACGTGCTCACGGTTCCAGCAATTTGGTCCGACGCTGCAAAGAGTCTGATGGTACAAGCCGCCGAAGGTGCTGGTTTTGGAACCCATCGTGTCGATTTCAGCCTTGTCGGAGAGCCGGAAGCAGCTGCTGCACACACTCTGCATACCATCCAGCCTAACCATCTCACTGTATGTTATTGCCATCATTGTCATAGTTTACTTATACTAACTCGCTCTTAGCCTGGGGACACATTTATCATTTGCGATGCAGGCGGAGGAACGGTGTAAGACTTCTCTTTCGTAATCACATCTTCGAGCGAATTAACTTACAAAGCCGTCAGGGACCTGATTTCTTATAAAATTACCAACTTGAATCCCCTCCAAACTGTCGAAAGTGTCAGCGGAACTGGTAAGCAACGTCATCCTGTGTCGAAAGTTATCTGTGTTCTGACCAAGGGCCAGGCGATCTTTGTGGATCTGTGTATTTGAATGAGCGCTTTGAGCAACACATTCGGTGTGCAAAACCCACTAGTACTCCCATGGAAGGTATTTTTCGTCTAACAGTTTATAGCAACGTACTTGGCGATGACGTCATCGACGGAATGAAGGTATCTGACAATATATTCTTGCATGACGAGTGGGGCTTACTATAATTTAGCCTCGAGCGCAGATGGAAATGTTTCGGACCTGGGAAGAGAAGGTTAAATTTAAGTTTGGAAGCAAAACCGATCTGGATTTCGAGGTGACGGTGCCTGGAATTCCGGACGATGAAGAAAATAATGTTGAGGGCGGTTTCTATACGATGAAATCGTAAGTGCAGACTTTTCAGCCCATATTTTTCAACCTCATCTCACAGAATTTAGGGATGTGGTCAAGAAGATTTTCGATCCAGTTGTCGAATACATTGTTCGGCTGGTGAAGCAGCAGGTCCAAGACGTTCACAGCAAAGGAGATACTGTGGCTGTAATTAGCTTAAATTTCAAATCTTAATATCACGACTTCACTGCTAACATAGTTTACTAGGCTATCCTTCTTGTCGGTGGGTTTGGTTCATCCCAGTACCTTCACCAGAGATTGCAGACCGCCAATTATGGGATTAACAATCGTAAACCCATTGAAGTGCTCCAGCCACCGAATGCGTAAGCAAACCTGTCTTCCGATATCTGCTCGAATATATATGCTTATACCACAACGATATAGGCTCACGGCTATCGTGAGGTCTCCTTTCTAAGTTCGCGACTCACGCTAATCTTCCTAGGCCCGTGGCGCACTGCTGCGGGGATTAGATGGTTCCATCGTTAAGGAAAGGTGCTCGACTAAGAACTACGGATGCACGTGCATCACTCCTTTTATACCAGGTAAAGGGATGGACGCTCATATGTTCTGGGCCGCCGCGGATGATAAATATATGGTTGAAGGCAATCTGAAATGGCACATCACACGTGTATGACACCAAACTCTGTGCAAAAAGTTACCTGCGAAAGCTAACTGTAACATAGAATCAAGTTATTGGAGTCTCAGATTCTACATCAATTGAGTTCTACCGCTTGGTTTCGATCCCAGCCAACCCCAGTGAGCGTCCGTACATGATGTTCACCGATGAGCTTCTAGCATGCGACCTAGACAATGCGCCAGATTTCAAATGGAAGAATCCAAATTGCATGAATCTTCATTCTGTTTCCATATACCTATACTGTCTAACACAACAGTAATAACAGCAATCTATCGTGTCAGCACTCTCCGCTCGGACTTATCGTCCGTCCCCCTCAACAAGTTTCAGAAATGGACCAATTCTGCTGGTCAGCGGTATTACAAAGTCAACTATCACCTAACAATGTCGCGGGTTTCTGAAGTGGGTCCACCATGACTTCCATAGTTATCTCTTCTACCAGCGTAAACTAATACTGCAAAGGTCCTCAAGTTTGAATTGTTGTTCGATGGCCTGTCCCGTGGTTCAGTGACGGCCGAGTTTGAATAGTCTCAGCTGCGTTGATATCACGGATGGGTGCTGCTGCCGTATTTTAGTTTTTTGCTTTTCTGTCATTTTGGGGGAAGGCTTTACAGACAATACGCTAGCTTCGTTTTATCTGGTTTCTATCGGTGTCATCCCCTATTTTTCCCTTTTCGTGATTTCTTTCCTTTGCTTCTGCTGTTATGGCGGTATGCACATTGATTTTGGTTACTACTGTTATTCATGGAACTTATTAAGAACAAACTAAGTATGTATTCTGCCTTTTTACTGGAATGACTTTACGGCTTTCGGATAGTTTGTAGTTGTGTGGACCTTTGTCCAAGTAAGAAATCTATAATACATGCCGGCTAGTCCTCCATCAAACATACAGCACCATAAATTCCACCTCAGGGAGGCAACTTTACTATTGACTTTACTAGGGGGCGGTGCCATGCCGCCCCACTATTTTCCAATGGTATCACCTGGGCAGTCACCCCATCGACATGTCACATCAAATCGACTAAAGTATCTCTACAACACGATATATGCATGTACAAGGCTGTACATGCCCATATCGTCAATTTAAATGTTTTTTGTCGCTTGTAACATCCAAGTGACAAAGCCTCTAAATCAGTAGACATTATTATAACTGCATATACAAGACTGTACATGTCCATATAGTCAATTTATATATTTTTTGCCACTTGTAACTTCATAGTGACAAAGCATGTAAATCAGTAGAGTATCTTTATATCGTCTAGTAGATAGGACAGGAGTCAAGAAAACCTGAAATCCTGCATAGGATTTAAATGGGTTTCTAGTTATTCGCATCAAAAAGTACAAAAATAGCCGAAGAGCAAGAATGGCTGGATGAATTCAAGAATAGACAATTCGAGCTGATAGAGAGCCAAGAGTACATTATGCGATGTCAATGAATTATCCTGATCAGACCAATATTCGTGGAGTTGACTTGGAATTTTCTAGTTTTGGGTTAATATCAGTTAAATGTATGAAACAATATAAAAACGGCCACAGAGCAAGAACAGCGGGATAGATTTAAGATTGGACAAATCGAGCAAATAGAGGGCATTGAGTAGATCATTTCACATATAACTATCATCCTTATCAGAAGGATATTCACAAAGTTAGCCATCGGAAATTTTTGTTTAGACTTGAGGGGGAGGGAATTATATCAACCAGACCATTCTCCCATGGTAACTCAATGAATATTTGTCTGATTAAGATGGTTGTGGACATGAAATGATTTACACAATGTCCTCTATCTGCTCACGTTGTCCATTCTTGAATCCATCCATCAGTTCTTGCTCTGCAGCCGTTTAAACATATTTTAACTGTTTTTTGAGCCCAGGCATGTACAGTCATGTACAATCATATATGATATTGTACAGATACTTTGACCAAGTTTACATAAACAGTCTATACAGTCCGTTACTTAGTGAAATTGGCGCAAACACATAAATTGACAATACGGGCATGTACAGCCATGTACAAGCATATATCGTCTTGTACAGATACTTTAGTTGATTTTACGTGGCGGGGCGGCTGCCCAGGTGACACCATTGGGAAATAGTGGGGCGGTATGGCACCGCCCCCTAGTAAAGTCAATAGTAAAGTTGCCTCCCTGAGGTGGACATTAGCATCCGACCTCCACTTCTGTAACATCTCGCCACCAGCTTTTAATTTCAGCACGTCTATAAGGTCTTTCCCCCATTCCTGTCCGCACTCCTCGATAGCAGCTGTGATGTCGAAATTGGTACAGTTCAGCAAGTGAAGGTAAATGTTGATTCCTGCGGCAGCACCATAAGTTTGCCAGATCAATATGGCAACTGACATTGCGTCAGTAATTCCACACAATTAACCTTTCGTTCGGTTGGAAAAGTACCTTGTTTGTAGTAATGCCTGCGCTTTTCGGCCCGATACAAGGTAATGCTGGAAACCGCAAAAACAACGACTCCAACCCCAACTGAAGCGATGGCGGCGCCGGCAGAAAGAGCACCTCTCAACCCAACGCTGGCGATAATGCCCCCACTAACCATTCCAACCGCGGCTTCAACGACGGTCTCGTAGTATACTTCATAGATTCCGCTGACTGCGTAAGTGCATTGGCGGCTGTTTCGGTCAGCGCATACGCTCGACTAAAAATCTCAGAGTGCGATAGTAGGTAGGTTTCTGGTTATGCAGTTAGCTAATTGTTCACTCCATGCGGAGGGGGGGGGGAGCATATCTACGCTTCAGATCCAACAAATCGGTTACTCCTTCAATAGACCTGCAGAGTTCGCGCAACGAATTTCGCATGTTCCATTCTCTCTCTTCTCGTTTTCTACTTTTCGTGTTTGCTTGGCTCTAGAAACAATTACATAACTCTTTCCATGGCGACCTTTGGCCTGATCGTGAGATGAATAGCTACGTACCCACAGCCGCATAAGTTCGTCGGCTACATGCTGCCACCTGCAAATAGCTTCGACAGTACTTTTGATAGGAAAGTTGCACAGTGTAGCGATTATTGGACCAAGGGCTTTGACCGAACAGACGACGAAGCCAATAACCTTAAACCTATAGAGTACAGCGACCAGTCAGCACCACAAACCCACCCGTCAAGGCGAGCAATGTCTCTCGATTTGGGGTCGGAGAAACAACCAACTCGGATCCAAAGCGGAAGGGATCAAAGCTCCCTGGTCCATCAGTTTTCCCATCACTTTGGATCTGGTATAGTCAGGGAGGCATAAAACGTTTAGAGCTGCCTTATTCCACAAGTCTCTAAAGGTGGAATTACTGCCGGGTGAGAACCCCAGCAGACCGAATTTGGAAACCCCCGCAAGGACACTGTGACCGACAATCATCGCCTTGCAAAAAATTTGCATTTCCTCCTCCTTTTTCGCTTCACTGACAGTTCCACGACAAAAGGATAGTTTTAACTATCAAAACCCACCATCAGTCTCCACTTCCCACAAGGGCACTTTGACGAACGTACGGACAATGCACCATTGTCTAGCTCCTTTGGCTGATGGTCTAAGTATGCAACATTAAGCTGTGCTTTATACGGCGCATAATTCAGCACCCGAATAAGTTCACTGATTTCGTATGCGATGTCAGCATCCGGGCCTTTACAAAAGCCCTGGATAATTAGATGGGCTTCGAATCCCATGTTGTCGTAAGCGGTGTAGAATAAAACTTCAAATTAATACTTGGGTGAGCTGGAGGAAAGAGGTGGAGGATGCGGAAGGCACGATGAAGGATGATTCACTACTTTATAAGGGAAGATATTTTAGGGGTGTTTTAGGCAACAAGGTGATGCCGCAGCTCCTAATTACCATACCACTTCGATTGGATAGTATATGTGCATGTGCGTGCATAAACCGTGCAGCCAATACAATAACACCGTTGACCTAAGACAGTCTTAATTGCTGCATCTTCATCCCATCTTGTTAATGAGTTTACAGCCTTGGTCGATTTGTAAATAAGTCAATCGCCGTGGTTCGAAACATTCTTCGTTCAAGGCAGACACGCACGCAGAACCAATGAAGTTATAGCTTTCACAGATTCCTTCAATCAGGTAAGACTTGAGACCAATCATCGCACTTGTCAGCTGTTATTTTCTAGTCTTCTAGCATGTCACACCGGTCCATCCCACAAAAACATGCGTACCAGTGGGTCTGAATATAAAAACAGGCTTGGATTTTCTCCGCACTAGAGACAACAACAGTTTATTCACGGCAACTTTAGCCACAAGGTAACATCCACAGGGTGCATCGTCATCGAGAACTCTCTCGCTTGACTGGCTAGATACAAATGTAGTACAAGGGAGAGCTGAACGCACATGGTCGATCAATACTGTGGCTTCCAACAGCAAGAGTTGGTGTGAATACGAACCGCCCGCTTACGCCTGCTGAAGAATAGTCGGATAAGAAATCGATAAATCATGAACCAAAACTCGGGGGGTTGTAATGTTTCAGACCGGTACCCGGTACTATGTATGTGGCCGATGAAGGTAACCAACATAAAGGAGTAATAGACTTTTAGGCGATATAAGCGCATGTTAATCACCTAAGAACTCTAGAACCATGGCCAGAGAACGCGTATCGAATGGCAGGGCAAATCTCATGCTAACATGCTACTCTACAAGCCAATGAGGAAACATCCAACTCTGGAACGTATTACCGCTTGTCTCTACTACGCTATATTTGACATATAACATCCGGACATCGAGGGAGACTATGAAATGTATGAATAGTTCATGTGTCCGGGCGTTGAATGTCGAGGTCATACGTCTTAGTGTTGGGGATACAAACAACGAGCACGTGTACTCACCGCAAAAGGTCCATAACCAAACAGCGAAAAAGAGCCATCTGACGACGCTGCTCCACCAGCTCCTTACATTCGGCACTCGGTCCTGGGGGTTAGCTGGTGCAGGCAGATATCAATCGTAAATATTATTTTTAGCGAAGTGCTCCCGTAAGAAGCTTTGAAGCTCGATTGTATAACTATGAATTGAAGTCAACAATGCAAGAGGAATGGATGAAGGTGAATTTGTATTAGTTAATTGAGTGGTGGGAAGGTATCACGTAGCGTTACTGCTTGCGTGATGTGAATGTTTTCTCGTACCCAGCCTGACAAATTGAAAAGAGGCTGGGCACGGGAAAGCATGAATGAACGCCTTACGATTCCGTGCGCTGTAAAATCTCGAATGGATGGGTTTTGGAGTCTGTCAGCTCTCGTAACTCAGATTTTCTAGTTGCTCGCTAGCTCGTTTAAGAGCAGAGTCCGTCTTGAACTTGGTAACAAAATAGAAATAAAACTACAGTACCAGGGATTCCCGCATGGTCACCCACTGCAGTACTAACCTGGCGATGTTATGCTTAGATATCGCTGAGCGGACGGGAAGCCTCGTTTTTATGACTCTATGACCGTAGCTGCTATCTCTTTTGCTTTGTATTTTATCAAGTATATGCTATGTACCTGCACTAAGCTACAGTGAAACTATCCAATTGACGAGAAGAGGCCCCATCCAGAGTCTATTCGATCCAACGAGTGACGTTGCGGATATGTGCTCCCGAGCTCAAGATGTGCAGAGTACCTACACAACTATCCCCTCCACCAGCACTCCGTTCCGGATAAGGTCTCCGCCAGCCTAAGGATGCTAACTTGCCACTATGCTATGTGAGGTGGGGTCGAGTGATATCAAAGGCATGCCACCGTGAAATTTAGCTACAATCGTTTACAGTCGCGATCGGTAGACGACGGAATGTGAGATAATTCGGAACATATTACCAGTGGAGGGGATAACTCAGCATTTTGATTGAAGGATTTTGCAAACAATACTGGAGTGTTTAATAAATAGTGCTCTACCTATTGTTTCCAATCGGATTCAAGAGCAGTGGAAGAAACATCGAATAAAACAACACTAGTGAGCGGATCAGAAAGCAGCAACGTACTAAGTAGATTAAGATATAAGAAAATCAAAAAGCCAAGCCATCACCACAACAACCATCCATCCATATATCCATTCATTTATTCATCATTCCCTGCCTCTCCCGTTGTCCCATCCCAATGCCTTGCCCTACCTCCTCCCCCGGGATTGATTTTCTTCCACCTTTTCACTATTTTCTTACTTACACAATCTTCGGAACCTTCGCCGTCCCGATCTTCGTGCCCGTGTTATAATGTGTCTTTTCCTGAGCTGTCAATTGCACCTGACTCCCCTTTTGGGGATGACTTTTGCCTCAAGGACGGTGCCCATGATGGGGGCGTGTTGGCAGTGGTAGTCGGTGGTGTTGAGGAACGCGTGCATGAACGTGCCGCCCTCGAACGACTTTGCCCACTTGCTGCCCTCAAGTAATTGCTCGATATTCCATGGGACGCCTTTGACGAAAAAAACATTATTCTTGTCGTCGACGTTCCATTGGCCGTCAAACACCGAGTCCGCGGCGCTGACGATGACTTCCGGGTTGGTTGGCTCTTCGGGGTCGCATTGGCCCGGTCTGACGTGGCACGCAAAGAACTCGTTGAAGGTTTTCCAGTCGCCGGGGGGCCGCACGTATTGATCCATGTTGTATGCGGGGGATTTATAGAATGATTTGATAGTGGCTGCGTCGATGGATTCCTCCGCGTCGTAGAACGTGCCGAGTGCATTTGCGTATTCGACGATCCACTTCGAGAGGTCGGTGAGTGGCTTGCCTGCCTCCTTGGGCAAGATTTGGGATTGCAGGAACAGCAAATCCCGTTGGTCGAGGATCCAGTAGAAGAGGCAGATCTTGTTGTAGACCACGTCTCCTCTCTCATTCTCAGTGGGCTTCCAGAAGAGGAACTCGTTGATGTCGTTCAGGTAGTCTTCGAGTGAGTTGATGTGGTCCAGGTCGGGGATGTTGGCATTCTTTGCGTCGGCGATGGCTTGGGCGAAGTGTTTTGACCCCAGTTGTTATCATCGATGAGTTTGGCGAGCTTCTTGACGATGGGCTGCAGTTCATGGTTGGAGGAGGTGGACATTGTGGATTCATGTGACAGCTGATGAAAAGTTGTGGAAGTGTAGCCGAAGGTGGGATAAATGAAGGCGAGCGACTGGGCTTGCAAAGAAGAAAGGTTGCTATTCGGATTGGAATGGGTATACTCTCAAAGAGGTGCTTGTGATGGTGGGAAAAAGCGATGGGATGAGGAGAATTAACCCCCCCTTTATATCTCCAGCACCTGTCTTTTTTTCCCGACAGAGAGTGAGTGTCCGTGTTTATTAGGGAGGGACATGCCCGGGAAAAACACTGATCCACTTACGTACTTACACTGTGGGATCAAATTTGCTCAGACAAGGAGGAGGGTGGGCTCCTTTGCTCTGTTCTGGCTGAAGCTTTTGGCTTCGATCAGCGAGTGTCCTCTCGTGCGTGCGGTGAGATTCTACTGCCGGATGAATTTTACCGGTTGCTCGCCGCTACTGCAACTGCAACTGGAACTGGAACTGGTCCCGCTCTCAGCTGTCAGTTCTCAACTTTGTTTGCCCAGCACGTCACCCAGTATTTCGATCACACCAACTCAGTTCAGTTCACTATCGCTCGCAAAACAATCCCTGCCCCACTTCTATTGATTTCAACCTGGCCTATCTCAAATCGGTCTCAAATTCTGTTCTCAAGGTACTGAAAGGTGAAGAAACTACGTGACCGATAGCAACACTACCACAACTACCACCGATGTCTAGAACAACACGCAGCATGCCACAGAAGCGGGGGCATGGGAATTATAGATGGTATACTACCTATCAATTGCTTAATCTTGTATCCAAAACAAGCACTTTTTCTACCTGTTGCCGTGATGTTTCTGCCGTCGGCATATGTGGTTGTCGTTGTCGCAGGTCACGTAGGTTATTTACCCCTCAGTACATGTATACTTAGTTGATCCCCTAAGCCCTCTGAAAAGTGGTAATTATAGCTGAAACGTGCAGTGGTGATCACCGCTGCAGCTGCAATTGCGCAACCTACAAGCTTGCCGGCCCTTATTTCAGTTGCCGGCACTCTTCGATGCATCATAACCCACGAGGGGTACGATACGCATCAATAGGTACAGTAGAGTGTTTATGAAGGATCAGATCAATTGTCTGGGCTGTTGATCAATCAATGCTCGATCGACCATTGCCGTATAATCGATTCCATTATCAGACGTGCTCAACGTAGCTACTCGATATGCGGCAAGGCGAACGAAGCGAGTGAGGTGAGATTCTGGTCTACGAGAGCAGTGCTTAGCATTTCGTATTTTATTTCATTTTTATTTATAAAACAAACGTTCTAGAGCCGCATTGCAGCCCTAAAACCCCGCTTTCCCCTCGTTTCCTGTACGTATCATCCACCAACTTACGACACATCCTATATCCCATTACAGATGGGATTAGCCAGACACGCGAGTCTCCATCGCGATCGATCGTAGAGGAATTCGAAGCTATAAGTACGTAATTTTTATCTCACGTCTGCACTATTACTGACTGTATATAAATACCTCCCTAGGCCCGGGCGCCCTCTGCACTAAGTACCTAAGTACTTAGTATGTATAACTTCGGCTGAATTTCCAAATACACAGTATATTTCCAACTCCGTTCGAACTGTGAGATGTTGGACATATCATCCATTTTTATATCCCTCAGGAGGGTTATTTAATTTCAAAATTCCCAAAGCTTTGGATATTCCTAAGTACTCGGGTGATTTGATTTTGAGATTACCCTTCATAGGGTGGAGAAGCTTTAGGAAAATGATTTATTTTATGAATCCGTGTTGAAGCACAGACCAGAAGCTTCGAAGATCAGTCCACTTTCAAGGTCATAGCTATAGTTCTTGTCAGGGCTACGCGATCTTGCCAGCATCCGACGCCCAGGTTCAAGATCATATGTACTTAAGTGCTTACCTGGCATGGGGTTACGGTTATCCCTTCCCCTCACGTACTCTATGCACGGTTGTTTCCGTGGTGATCTATCTTGCATCCAGCACTATAATCAAGGTTGGTATGTACCATAAACAAACGGATCATGTTTTTGTGGCTCCGTGGCAAGGAATCCCTTACTTGCGATCACAAAATCCGGACATATTCTACATGACATATGACTGTTTCAATGATGTGTCATGTAGTAAGAAAGAAATGGGGGGAGGGGTTAGTACGGGGATTCAAGGTTGGTAATAGTGCTCATTTCGCAAGGTACGCACATACGTATAGGTGGTTGCCGACCGATTTTTTCCGTCCCATGGACCATCCCACCAGTTTGCAAATATTCAAGAAAAACCCGCGATATTTTGACCAGTTGCAGTTCACGGGTTGGCGAAGATCTGTGAACTTGAGAATCTCCCGCTAATTTTACGGCAGGGAACGTTCAATCAAGCATGAGTGTGCGCAAATTGCACCACATATATACGGACATATGATCTTTGGAAGAGGATTAATCCATAACTTTTGATCTATAAACTTGCACGCGAGCACGTTCATGATAAGCAGATCTCTAAGGTTAATTGCGAGTGCGCCGTGGGCCGGCCCGTACGACATCCGTGAGAAGTTCAAGGGTGAGTCAACTTTCCACGCACATTTCTCATCGGGTTTACAGTTTCTTTCACTCCCCTCCCTGAAACCAACAAGTTGGGTCAATCAGCCCAATTGATGTTTTTCAAGTTTGAATTCCCCCCAGAGTCCAGATCTGAAGGGTAGACGGCGTGGCGTGCTCTCTCTCTATATATCCTTCCTTTCACATAAACCCAAAACCAAGACTGTACAGCTTTTCAATCATTCCGATATGACTCGGACAGCACTGACTCCCACCAGAAACAAGAAATAAAACATCCAGAAATCCCAGCCCCCCAACCGTAAACGCCATATTGCAACATTGCCCAAAAAAATATCTCCCTTAGAAGCTAACCATACTTTGCGCCCTCCCCCTTAGCTCCTGCCACGGATCATTCCAATCTTGTCCCCACTCCTCCACAATATCCACTTGCACGCTCCACCTTCGCTCCACTGTTATCACAAGCTTCCCCTGCGATCCTTCTCCACCAGCGTCAGATCGATTCCGTCTGGTCAGTCGTAGTACACTCAGACACGCGGCCCAAAAGATTGCATTCTGGTCGGCTCCACTAGCCAGTACTGCCGCATGTCTCGCGCTCCTGTTAATCGGGGACTTCCCCATTTTCAACAACGTCAAAAACGCTACAATACTCGCCATGACACTGCAAAAGCCAAGTATCAGGGTGCTGATCGCAAATGTGGCCTCCTTCTTTGTCCACGCTATCCGCGTCAACAGTAGCGTCGGCAGAACCACAACTATTACCGTGCTCGCCAAGTGTGCTCCAAATATTGCCTCGTTGTAATCCCGCCTCAGCTTTATCGCGCAATATTGAGGAGTATTCCACATCCTCGGTGACCACATACGGCTATGCGGGTAGCACCAGAAGATGGTTGAAAAGAAGTTCGCAAGGAATGCAAACGCAACTATTAGTGAAGTGAGGTGCAGAATCCGACGGAGATGCACGGGGAACACTTCGTAGAAGAAGGACAACAGAGTTGCTTTAACGGTGTATAGGATGAAGATGTTGAATAGTAGAATTGCGTATAACTCCTTGACGTATGTGATTTTCTTGGGGACTGCATAGCCCATGTTTGGGGTTCCTACTGGGTCCAGTTTGCGTGGGAATTTGGGATGAGTGGCGTTGAAGTGCAGTTCTTCTGCGTCCATGATGGTGATCAACACTGCTTCTGCGAGGAAAAGGAGGAAAGCGATCGTGATTAAGTAGTCGGAGGGGCGGGATCGTTTTTGGCGGAGTCGCAGGCGGAATCGGAGTACTAGGAAAGAGAAGTCCACGGCGACCATAGCCCATATCATAGCCTGGAGTGATCAGTGAGCTTTCTTGCAGATTAAGCGGCTTGTTAGATGGGAATACAATTTCCTCGACTACCCCAACCATATTTTCTAGTGAGAACCTGCGTGGAAGATAAAATGGTGTCTATTGATCATGAAGAATCGATGTCTCGACTGAATTATTGCGGCGAAGATTGGGGTAGGCAGTTTCGAGTTATATATATACCTATCGCGGTAATATCCTGACATGAAGGCTGCAGGTACCGGTTAACCATGGCGATTTGCCGCCACAGATATATTGCGGTCGGCAGTTTAGTCCCTCTAAACCTGGATACACTTTACATCCAGGCCATAGGACATGGTATATGTTACGCCTATGCAACTCATGCATCAGCACTGTATCGAAGCATCAAACTGTCTCATGCACACGGGACCAACGCCTTAACGTTAAACGGGCACCGCCGAAATGCACATATCATAACCCTGAAACCTTAGCCCTAAGTACACTGCAGTACCACGTGATCACATACTTCTTTCGAAACACAGCTGTCGGCTCCATGCGCACGTCATGTCGAGGAGGGAAAGAAAACGTCAAAAACACTATCGCAAAAATCTTTCGGTGTTAAAGGTCAAATTTCGATGGTGCCGGCGCCGCCGCTAGCATCTGCCACTCCCGCTGTCAAGTTCTAATATTATCCACCGCGGCCATCATTGGCCCAGGCATGAACCCAGGACTCTGAAACGAACTTAAGTACATATACATAGTTAAAACCGTTCGTATTCATGGATATAGGGGAGTGAGAGTCGAATTTTAGTCGTAGAGGTGTACGAATACAATGCAGGGAAAACCACAACTCAGGCCCTGAAAAAACCCCGCTCTATCTTATCAACTGCTAATGATCGATCTCCAATCAAAAGAAAGAAAAATCCGATAGGATATCCTTCTAGAAGCCTGGCAGCGCTAGCCCCTGATACTAAATGCTGAAACACGCCCTAACCCTTCCCCAGATACAAACATTAGAACATGGGGCAAGATTTTTTTGAATACATCATCCCGGCAAGCATACATATTTACTCCGTGCTTGCAGCCGCTTAAGACGGATAGGATCGTGGTTACGCTATTCGTCCATGTATACCGAGACCAAACGACAATTTATCTGTTCCAGATTCAGAACTCATACGACTTAGCTACTTACGCTGTCATCTGAGAAATTATTTGCGAGCAGTCAAAAAAAGCGCTCATTAGAGAATGCATTTAGATCTAGAGTGAAAGCTAAGTTTTTTACTCGAGCTATGTGGGACATAATTTATGGCTCTGGTCTTTAGAATAATCTGCAATATAATTTCGAAAATCTAACTACTGGAGTCCTCAAGCTCATTGTTCTGGCGCAGTATCTACCGTGCTACCTATAATTGCCTCCTGTCACGGCAGAATCGTCCCAGTATTGGAGAATTTCTAAGTGCTGCAGCAATCCGATCAAAGAACCAGATTTCCGAGACTACGTAATTTGCGAGCGGCAGCTGTCAACGCCGAAGAGTGTTTCCAAAGCAGGAACCATATGTACCTTGCAAACGTCAAACAAAATCCCAACCCAACCTGACATGGGTGTGAGGTGAGGATAAGGTTTGGGTACTCTACGTAGCCGGTAATGCTGATCAGTAAGCTCAAGCGAGGTGCTGGTTCTGGGCCACACACAGACATAGACAGTTTGTACGCCCGCATCGCAAATCCATTTGCTAGATATTCAATTGTCCGATTTCTCTCTTTTAAACACTATTTACCGGCCAATGGATTCTGCACTCAACCGATCAAGTAAAGAAGAATAAATAGGCAAGGTCCAAAAACAAACCTTACTTTGAGTTGTCCTGACTATCCATTGATTCATTGAGGTTGTTTGAGCTCCTGAAGTTCTTAGATCGGGAGCGGCCGCGGAGAAAAATGCATGAACCATTGACGGAGAAATACAAATCAGATGCCGGAATATGTGCATCCGAAGCCAGGATCTACTTTAGTAGAGTGTCTATCCCTCACGACGGTTTGGGTATGTAGCCAAGTAGAAGCGCTCCGTAGAAGCGCCCGGAGCTACGGTGGGGTCTTCCATGCTCAAAGAGAGCAGCGACGAAAAACCGGTGAGAGGTCCGGATTCGTGCTGTTAATCACGGCAAATAGCGCCAGTCGAGCTCTCCGGACCTTAGTGAGGGAAAAAAAAATGCAAAACCCGCCGAGTCTGGTGTTAGCGTTTACATTATAATACCTAAACCAGGAAGCTTTACGAATTGTATTTCTCTAGTTTTTTGAGTAGCGACTAGCGCTAGGATAAAAAATGCTGCCAGACAGAATATCATCACTCGTACATATATGGATTATTACACTTGCAAGATTGAATGACCAATTTGCGGAACTGTTTTATAACTTTTGGTTTGCGGAACGGACACAGAATTCGAATGGCTTAATAACCGTTCGACTTACTTAGTTTCTTACTCCAAACAGTCCAAGAACTGCCATCAAAAGCTGACGTTCTTGGTCCGTACGGCTTTGCAGATATTTACGGCCATTTCGGAGCTATCTTGCCGTTTTGGTTGTGGTTGCTTACTATCATATATTTGGGTGCTCTCCATTGATGCATGCGCATCTTTGAGCCTACAATCGGCCGTATATTTTGAGACAATTACTATCAATATTCCCCGTCGTCACTGCCCTCGTTCCCAGGTTTCGTCGTTGCTCGCAGGTTTGGCCGAGGAACAAATAAAAAGTCTGGATATTACTACCAATCCACTTGGCCTTACGCGCCTGCATATTTCATGCAAAAACTCTAAAAGTAATTAACTTGACGAGGAAACTTTCTGGCGCAAAGGGTAGAGATGGATAAACTTCGACTGAAGCTACTCCTAATCGCTTTTACATGAAAACGGCGAAGGGGATTATCCTCAATTTTCATATTCTCTTGGATTAATCTAGAATAGTGCCTTTGTCACGTGGTGTACTATACTTAGCACTATAACGTGACGAGGAACCATGTATCCCGAGGTCAGTAGAATACAATCCTAATCAAACTCGGTGAACTCGATGGCAAAACAACAACCTCAACTGAGTTTTCCCCAACTGCGGAAATCCGCGAGGATTATTTGACCCACTATCGAACGGGCTCGCCGAACATCACAACTACCGAAGTAACAATATCCAATTTCTTTCCTTATGGGCATCCGAGGAGCTTGATATCGCATGATATATGGTGATGTCAGGAGCAGAGAAATGAAGAAGCGGATACGGGCGGATAGCTATCGCATGACTTCGGAGAATTCGAACGTGCTAGAGCAGACACCCACAATGATGTCAAGCCTCTCGGGATGCCGTGTTTATAATGAGTTCATCTCGTTTGTGTGATATCAAATTATGACAACCTATCTACCAGCGGAAAAGAGCGGAAATCCGTAGTGATGTCAGTCCACTCGGGATGCCGTATTTCGTATGAGACAATCTCATGAGCCCATTGAGAAGTACAAGCAATTAGTCTCTACTCTCTTAAGATACCTCTTTATATCTCTTTAATATAACGTTATGCGCTACAGCGCAATAGCTAACGTTTTCAATACGTTCTTTTGAAGTCTCTTGCGGAGCGATTCGCTCAAGGTGGAGATAACAGAGCCATATTATAGGTAGCGGTAGAGGCAGTGTGAAAAATGCTCCATGTTTAAGACACCCACTTACCTCTACCTCGATCTCACTGATTTTGTCTGCTCTCATAAATCTGTCTTTGCCCTCGCAAGCTCGTTTCTTAGCGCAGCGAAATGTGAAAATCTAGGCACGAGAGCAGATCTTGTCCGGTAGCATTGCCCAAATCTTAAAGGTCGAGATCCCCTCACCACAGTGGCTCTACTGATACCTGCCGGAAACAAAGAAATTCCAGTCAGATTCCACAAGATACCTATTAATGGTAGACAGATTCACACCTACAGTATTCAGTCCGGCGCTGGCACCGAGTGCGTTATTTGCAAATTATAATATTGGTATGTACTTTGTCTCGTCGCGTCATCAATATCCAATAGGAATTCTAACTACCTAGGTAACTAGCTGTCGAAATATATCTCCCATTGACCAACTCTAAAGCCACTATCTCCACACTATAATAGTGACACAGGCTGCTCACAAACTCCCAAAGAAGGCAAAGAAATCATTTTCCCTTATCCATACCACAGCAATACGTTATTCTTGAATAGCAACCGCCACAGTATGAATGGCCACACGGAAGGCCATGGATTGCCCCTTGGATTGGCTGTTGACACCTCCGGCAGTAGAATACATTGGTATCCGTGGATTGGGGTCTATATTCGTATGGTACGTATGGAACATCGGGTGAGTGATAGTAGATATTCGGGGGTGGAGGTGAAGAATAGTAGTATCGAAGACGACGAGGTATAGGCAGACACATAGTTAATTTGGGATTGCTGAACTGTGCAGATATGGTTGAGTGTGTTCGATGGATATGCAATGGGAATGAAACAAGAGAGAAGGGAGAGAATAACAAAGATTTATATAGTCATTTTGTATGGATGCATTGAATGGTTTCTGAAAATTCTAAGTCAGTTTGAATGATATCTATATGTATACGTTGACACTCACCTTCTTGCGGCAGAAGGATCCTGCAGAAAATCTACAACTTATACTGCCAGAAAAAGCGTACTTTTGAGCCAGTGTGTCATAGAGCAGCACTCGAGCAATGGAACTGTTGTACATAGAATGGGTTAATGAAGAGGGCTTGTAATTGGACGCTTTACAGTAGAAACTATTACGAGAGAGCTATAGCAAATATTGAATGGTCTGGAAATGATTTCATGCAAGCAAAAATACCGATATGCGAGTAGTCGGAGTTTCAAAATTCTTGAATGCGATCATCTTGTAATTCATTGAGAGATCGTGCGAATTCTCTTGTAGACCCGCATCACGTGAGGGTCTTGGGTGTGAGAGAAGTAAATCAAAAGCAATAACGCCGCCGCATACCTAGATAACCGAAACTGAGCCAGGTGTTGAGACGAGGACGAGCACGTATGTGAGCGTACGGCAAGATACAGTGAAGTGTAGATTGTTAGGTACAAAGTGCGAGGAAAACAGTAGATACAGGTTATGATGGGCTTAGGGCTGTAACCCCAAGGCCTGATATCAGGGCACCGCCAACACCAGGCGAAAAATATACTGTTTAGAACTGTCAAGATCTATGCGCTTATCGACCGGAAAGAAATTATTTACCATGCCATCAATTTTGAGCAACAGTCCACCCTTGGGCAAGCAAGTTGTCGCAGAGTCGTAAAGCGTTGAAAATCCTCGGTATCGCTCATGAGTCGTTCTGGACGCTGGCTTCCACTGATCAGGCCAATATTCCGACACTCCCAATTAATAACAAAGGAGAGAACCAGGAACATCTGTCCAAAATAATCGGCCAATTAACCCTTCTTTTTCTCCGGGATTGACACGGTGCTCCACCAACGCCATCTCTGAGGTTTTGACGGGATGATTGGTGTAATAAATGCCATGCTGGATGGTCATGTGGCGAGTTCCTGATGGTGGACCAGGTCCACTTCTCCTCGGCGACGTTCGGACGCCCATACAAAGCACCCTCACTCTGTAACCCAGTCGCGAAGCTATCAAATTGGTATAGGGCCCCATAGGCCAATCAGGACAAACTTACGGGATGGAAAGAAAGTGAGAGGCGGGGAGGGGTTGATATACTATCCGCCGATTTTGAACCCAACAATCTGGTTGCAGATGCCCAGGTACGTAGTAGTTGGAGTCATCATAACAGTCTGCAGCAAGAACTTTGGTTGCGGTGCCATGCCCTTCACCGTCAGTTCAACGCGCGGGATAGGGATTCAAACGGCCTCTTACCACAATTATCATCCTCGGCCGGTGTTATACTGAGTGTTTCGAGCACTCTGCCTCCAAACTCCTGAATTTAAAGTCTGCGAATATTGTTAATCTCAGACCGATAATTTCGCGGATACACCTGTATCCAGTACAACCACATTTATCCCCGTCACTAGTATTGCACACAAGACAATCCAACCCGGGTATTCGTCTCGGGATCCGTAACGAGACGGAGACTGCAGGACCGAGATCGGAGGTGGAGTGATAGACCGTGATACCCACTGATGGGAGACTTGAGGAAAACCTGGAGGCACACTTGAAATTGATGCCTTCCTCAGGTACCCGGGAAATCTGGCGGAGTAGTCCCGGGAAAGGAGGTTGGTGAACGAGACGAATTAATTTTACGGTGAATAGGTAGATGATAACCTGAGGGAGTAAATCTTTTGACTGTACCTCTGAAATTGTATAACTTGCTCCAGGAGACCCACGTCGTTACCACCATTCAAATTTCGGAAATATTCTCTTAATACTGTGCGGAGCCGAACAAGCGGTCCCCGTCCAGGACGCTGAAGGTCAATGGTTATGCGAACCGGGAGAAGGTATCCAAATTCTGTTTGAGCGCATGCTGCTATAATCTTTTTGCCCCTGCGGCCCTTCTCCATACAAGTCGAACTGTAACTATGTCCGGGCAAACTGTGTAGGTCTCAAAGACAACTGCATTTGACCTAGCCATTTGTGGGAGTAAGCCCCCAATCCTTTCTTGTGCAAACTCCCACCTGTGTACAGGGCTTCTGAGGGATTCGGACAATTCACGACGAGCCCGAGCTCGTAACCCTCGAAAAACGTAATTATATCTACAAATACTCAATAAACGTTCTCCCACAATACTGCATACACAGGCTGTACTACCCTTGAATATCGACCAACGCGTGTATTCTCTTCATTGCGGCAGAGCCTTTCGTTGATCCCACGCTCCTCGAACTCCGACTCCGAAGGTCCGGGTTTGTCGGTGTGATAGAGAGTAAAGAGACACTACCTCTTCTAGACGCCCGCTACCCGTTTCTGGCAGTGGTAAGTTGCGGATTCCGTACCAAACCCTGCACACTGCCGGTCGATTGTGGTTGTGGTTGGGTGGGCGGTCGATGAGTTCTTGTTGTGGTGCGGATTGGGAGATTGTTGGAGATGATGGGGAAGGGGAAACAAAGAAGAGAAGAGAATGTAAAGAAGATAAGTTGAGGTGGTTCGGGTAGGTAGTGTGGGACTCAAAACTGCTCAAGTGGTTAGGGTAGGGCTGTCGTTAGTGAAACGCTGAATCACGGCCAATCACACAAAGTAACATTTTCCATCAAGTTATCTGTAAACGCAATAAAGATTACGCAGTTAAATCACAAGCCCCACCCTCCCCCGAATCAAAAACAGATCATATCGCCTCATTAAAACCCCCCCTTCTGTCCCTCCATCCATTCTTAATAACGCCTCTCCCGACTACCATACCCATCCGACCCTCCAAACTCCGGGTCTGCATCACGGTGACCATGACGATGACCATGCTTATGGCGTCCACCTCCACTCTCATAGCCCGCCTCCTCAACATACGGGATCTCAACGACATCGTAGCCACCAGGGACTCTGTAGCCCTCGTCGTAACTATCTTCTCTGGCCCTGGGGTAGTAATACCCATCGCCAGTTGAGTACTCGTGCTGTTGGTGATGGTGGTGGCGTTCTCTGGAGCGGGACTTGCTTCTGTATCTTTCCTTGGATCCTTCACGAGAGCGATAACGGGGATGGTATTCTTCGTCGCCGGAGTAGTAGCCGCCGCCGCCGCCGTAAGATCGGTCCTTTTTATCTTTCTTGTCTTTGTCCTTCTTGTCTTTCTTCTTCTCCGGGTCTTTGTATTTGTCTTTGGATTTGGAGCGCTTGTCCTTCTCCCTGGGTGGATGTTAGTGGGAAGGGAATGAAGGCGGGGGGGTAGGGGAGGGAGAGGAATTACTTGTCTTTGCTGTCTTTGTATTTGCCTTCTTTGTATTTGTCCTCCTTATATCCACCCTCCCTATATTTCTCCTCCTTATATTTGTCCTTCTTTTTCTTTTCCTTGTCGTAACTTTCATACCCACCACTGCCGCTTTCATTAAACCCGGCGAGTCCAGCGCCCAAAATACCGCCAAGCACGCCGGGTATCTGCACACCGCCGACATTGATGGCACCACCAGAGGAGCTCAATCCGGGGATACCAGCATAAACATCATCCTTCTTCTTCTTTCCGCTCTTTAGCTCCTTCTTCCTCTTCTCCTTCTTCGACCACTCTCCACCCGAAAGTTTTGAATGACCGCCACCGCACCCGCCGCCAAAGATGCCTCCGGTGTGGTTCTTTCCCGCACGGACACCAGCTGCGGAGAGTTCGTCGTTAAGTCTTGCACCACGGTCTGGAAGCCGCTCAGTCCATACTACAACCGCGTTGCACATTCCCGCTTGGATATCGCAATTAGGATCCCGCAGGGCCGGGTGGTGGAATACGCGGCACACGTCGTTGAGGACCACGTCGAGTGGGAAGTTGGGGTCTTCCCAGGCGTGCAGGACGCGCGGAACAACGTAGGTCAGAACGGTGGAGGCGACCTCGCCTGCGGGCGTGTTGAGTTTGTTGCTGAAGTGGTCCTTGGAGAGGAGACTGTGCGTGGGGTCGGTGCAGAAGGGGTCGGTCCACGGCTCGAACTGGTGCTTGGCAGAGGAATCAATGACTGCGCCGGAACCCTCCTTGAGCTCGAGCGAGGCGCGGGCAATGAGAGGGCGGATAAACGGCGCAAGAAGGGAGAAGACAAAGATCGAAAGTGTGTCGGAGATTTTCTCGACCAGTGCTGTGAGGCCTGGGATCTTTTCGATTGCAGCCTCGATGGTGCGCATAATGTTGTCGCGGAACAGAAGGATCGGATAGATCTGCTTGATCGTTTCCAAAGGATTGTAGGCGCCAGATTGTTTCGGCCCGCCCATGTTCATGTTGGCCATTTCCTGTGCGTTGGCCTGCTCCTCAAGCCGGTCGACGTCGCGGGCGGCATCACCGCCCAGTACTCCGACACTTGACATCTGCATTAGTAGGTCTTTGAGAACAGACCCTTGTCCAGAACGCTCAGAACGTTTCTGCTCCTCGTGAGCTTCTGCCAAAGCAACATCCATCTCTTCAACCTCCGTCTGCGAGAATTTATCCTGTGCCTCTCCCAGCACGGAATGCGCAAAATCAACGCTCCCAAAGGTACCGGTGACCAAGGGGAAGGCTCTTCTTCCACCCGGGTATCCCTGGGGCACGCCGATGTCCATTTCGGTACGCTCTCCGACGTGGGGGAACACAGAGCGGAAGCCGATCTCCCGGAGGACCAGTTCGACGTAGTTGCTATGCGCTGAGAAGTCTTCGAGACAGTGTAATGCTTGTCCCAGGCAACGAAGAGCTTCACAAAGATCCTCTTCGTTTCCGCCGCCGGAAGTGTACATCCTCCCGTAGTGGATCGATCTGGTTAGAGAGAACTTGACGTATCCAGATGAGGTAGCCCAGCCACCGGTTTCATTGGCGATGTAGTTCTTCATCCCCGTAAGCGGATCTATTGCGAGCTCGTGCGGGTGTACGGGAGGGCGGAGGCGGCGATCATAGACTTGGGCGTTGAGGTTGTCGGCGTAGTCCTTGGGATTATCTAAAACATCCGCCATCAGCGCAACCCTCCCACTATCTACGATCGTGCGAGTACAAACCAATATGTTCCTCAGGCCTGTAAACACCCAAGCGATCCTCGGTGACTTCGTACTCGCCTGTCGCATATCCGAAGCTGAGGAACGAAAGAACCCAGACGAGACAGCGGATGGTATCCTTTGGCACCCCCTTGAGGGTTCCCACGTCCAGCGCTTGAGAGTAGTCGCGGAGCCAGTTGCCGAAGTAGACACGGCGGATCATTGCGGAGGACCATTTTGCGCCTTTGAGAAATGCGATCTCTTTGAGTGTGTCCTGTGTGGGGGGTTAGCAGTGCGGGTGAGGCAAGGTTAAGTTTACAAACCTCGATATCGCCATGACGAAAGTTGTGGCCTTCGATCTTTGCAATAGAGGCGATGTTTCCAGCGCCGAAAGCATGTGTGGGTGACGCAAGACACAGGATTACCACCACCGAGAGGAGGACGATGAAGGGGGTCCTGCTGGATGAGGACATGGTGAATATAGTTGCGCTCAGAACGCGTTTGTTGTGATGGATTTGCTTCGATGGTGATTCGGTTGATAGTATGGGTGATGGATTGGTTGATGGTTCGTCGCACACGACAAAGCTGTTGAGCTGAAAGGACTACTCTAGAGCGCGGGGTTTGTCGGACCCCTCACTCATCTCATATCTCACCGCGCCACACCGCTCATCACAGCCAAACGTCATCAGCCAAGCCCAGCACAGGCTCTCACTCTCACTCGTACAAGGCGGAGCAGTGCTCGAAATAAATAACAAAAATAAGCCGCCAGCCCTTCCAATTAGTCCATCGACAGGATGTGGTATACAGTACTTTACGAACCCCATCCACTCAATAAATCGAAACAAAATACATGATAACCCCTACAACCCAGCGACGCCTCTATGAAATCCTAAAACAATGAAGCCCATGACTTTTGACCCCATAACCAACGCCTCCTCTCCGATCATCAACACCGCCATCCCAAGCGCCACTATGAAGCACCAAACCCGCCCCTCGTTCTCCCGGCCCTCCCGCGCCCAGCGAATCCCTTCCCCTCCTCATCCGGCCCACGGGGCTCTCGAACGGGCAACACCGCCCTATCAATTCGCCTACTCCCGGGCTCCTCAGCACTCTCCCCAAACTCAACGAAGTCCAGCTTGTCCAGCCTGCCCTCAAGCTCATCAAGCACGACCTCGCCTTCCCATCCACCATCCCTCCCACCACTCCACCGATCTCGCCGGAACTCGTCCCAATCCAATCCACGCTCCTTATCCCCAAGCAGCTCCTCGTTCCTTCCAAATCCGTATGCCTCCGCCTGGCTTTCCAGCATCTTCCCATCCAGCGCGACCTGTCGTAGCTGCCACTCCTGCCGCTCACGTACTTTTACGGGGGCGGCGGAAAGACTGCCAGAGTTGAGAGAGAAACCTGTAATAGTGCCAGTCGACTGAGGCTTTGGCGTGGGCCGGGCAGGAGAGTTCGTTCCGGACGACCTCGGCTGCGGAGGAGGAGACGACGATTTCTTGGGTGTGTTCTGTCCAGAATTCTTGCCACTGCCACTCTTCTTTTTCGCCGTCTTCTTTTCGGTAGCGCCGGCGCCGGCAGCAAAGATCCGGTCTTTAGCCTCCTGGTATCGTCGTTCCTTCTCCTTCCGTTCCTTTTCCTTCCGCTCCTTTTCCTTCCGCTCCTTTTCCTCGTTGCGGGTGCTTGATGAAGTGCCGCTGGGTGAAGGTGTGTTACTCGGCGATGAGTTAGAGGCGCGCTTTAGGATCGTGAGCTCGGGTTTGTAGAATGTTTTTGGCTGCTGCGTTGCAGGGGCGACGATTATTGGCGAGTCGGGGGTGAAGGGAGTGGCGGTGGGTGTGAGTTTGGATGTGGAGGGAGCGGTCCAGTCGTCGTCGTCCCAGGCGTTTGGGACGACATTGCGGCGAAGATGCGACATGGCGGTAAGTGTGGGTGTTGAGTAGTGGGAGGTGATCTTGATTCGCGGAGTTGAAGGTGGAGCTGGATGTGGAAGCACGTGTGGTGTTGTCACGAAGTAGGCGTAGCCTTAGTACTGCTCCGTACACCCCAGCACGATGTTGGTGCACTAAATATCACCCGCCGCATATGCGTTTCCAGCAAACAAGAATCCTATCAACCATCAGATCCAGGCTGAAAACTGAAGAGGCAAAGATATCCAATTTCAGATGCCTCGGGGTACCCAACGATAGATCTTTCATTGTCCGCGGATGTGTATGGTGCATAAGTAGCTAGCTAGAGCTCGATGGTAACGATTTAATTTAGATCTGACGTTCTTTTGGGGTATCCAGGTGCCCTGCCACAAGAGTGAGCTTGCGAGTTTAGCAAGCAGAGGCTGGGGACGAGACAAGGTCTCCAGACCCTTCCGGAACTACTCCAGAGTATGCTTATATTTCAAGAGTGTAGCTAAAGCCGTGCCACATACATCCACCATCAGCGACAACTCTGTGATTTGCACTGCACTTATAGAGCGAACTCTAAACTGCACCCAATCCGAGATCACAGCAAGGCAAAAGGACTTTCGGAATGCGCTTACGACAGAGCCTATCCTCCCTGAGCGAGCGTAGATGTGCAACAATGAGGCACTGGAGGACAATATAAACGTGAAGCGTACTAAGCACAAAAAGATTCTACATCACAAACTGTTTTCAAAAGTGAGACATATTGACCATTAACCAATTTCGATATTTGAACAGAACGGCAAGAAACGCAAAAGACCAATACGCTTCCAACTCCGACGAACCCCCAAAATGAAAGAACGCTGCATATAAAGAATTCGAATATGGCGGACATGGTCGTACTATTCGAAGGATTGTATAAATATAGGCAGTTCCGGTGGTTGTAGGATCTCATCCTGGCAATTCACTGACATTGCCTCATTTGTAGTACCGTATTGCTCTTCCTGCACGTTGGCTTTGGCCCCATTCTCGAGCAGTAGCTGGACGATCTGGTCGTGACCCATGGCCGAAGCCGCCTGAAGTGCGGTGCCGTAATCTCCTCCCTGCAAATTGGCATCGGCCCCATTCTCGAGCAACAGCTGAGCGATCTGGTCGCGACCCTTGGCCGAAGCCGCCTGCAGTGCGGTGTCGTAATATCTTCCTCCCTGTATATTGACATCGGCTCCTTTCTCAAGCAGTAGCTGAACGATTTGGTGGTGTCCCCTGGCCGAAGCCCCCTGCAGCGCGGCACAGTATTCTCCTCCCTGCGCATTGATGTCGGCTCCCCTCTCAAGTAGCTGCTGGACGTTCCGGTGGTTTCCCCAGAAAGAAGCCGCCTGAAGTGCGGTGCCGTAATCTCCTACCTTCACATTGACGTCGGCTCCCTTCTCAAGTAGCAGCTGGACGATCTGGTCGTGACCGATGTACGAAGCCCCATGCAGTGCGGTACCGTATCGTCCTCCCTGCAAATTGACATCGGCTCCTTTCTCAAGCAACAGCTGGACGATCTGGACGTGTCCCATGACCGAAGCCGCGTGCAGCGCGGTGTAGTAACTCCCTCCTTGCACATTGACGTCGGCTCCCTTCTCAAGCAACAGTTGGACAACCTTGTCGTGTCCCCAGACCGAAGCCAACTGCAGTGCGGTGCCGTGAAACCCTTCCTGCACATTGACGTCGGCTCCTTTCTCAAGCAGCAGCTGGACGATCTGGTCATGACCCACAGTCGAAGCCGCCTGCAGCGCAGAGCCGTAATTTCCTCCCTGCACATCAATTTCGACCCCAACCTCGACCCGCCTCTCGATCAGTAGCCTCGTCAATTCAACCAAGCCAGCTATTGACGCAAGGTACAATTGGGAAGGCACCTGATCTAGCTGTAGGCCACTCAACTGCGCTGTTCTCCGCGACTTATACGCGAGTGGATCATCTGGATTGTAAAGCAGAAGCCAGCTGGTATATACGTTCATATCGTGCGTGAAAAGCCCCATAGCCAGCTGACGAACTGTGCTGGAATCCTTCCCGGCCACTTGAGCATGTGTAGTCCAATACATCGATGCATAGCTAGCGAAAGGAAATTCTTCGAAAATTTGAGAAGTCAAAGATTTTGGGTCGTCAAATTGTAGAAGGTATGCAAGGCAGATCTCAGCTATAGATGCATTGGCAGGTACCTCTTGGATGCCATATCGATTGGCTGGTCCTACTTTTATCCGCTCTGATACAAGATACTCCTTGACAGAGAAATGCGCCAGTCTGACCTCTTCGGGAACCGTGTTACCTGGATCGCCATATTCATCTGCTACCTCTACGATCGTCGCGGTGACTAGACTGGGGCATATTGCCAGTATGTCGCGTGGCTCTGGAAACCGCCTTTCAGGGTCGAATCGAGGATCGTCATTGATATCGACAGTAATCGCTTCGGCGAGTTCATCGACTTGCAACGGCCGAGCAGAGTAGGTCAGCAAGTGCAGTATCTTCAAAGCATATTCGATATATTCTTCGTCGATTCTGCATAGTATTTGGGCATATGTGTCGTCCAGCGTTTTCGGCAGAGATGCTAATGCCTTCCGGAGTGCAGGTAGATTCAAGCAATTCCCCAACACATCAAGCTGACACGCAGCCCACCGAAACCTGATACCATATATCAATACACGCCCAAGGCTTTTGGGAAATTGGGAGACTCTGCACTTACATTCCATCGGCTTTCTCCATCAGTGTCCGCTCGACTTCCTCCTGTACCTCGGGCTTATTCTTCCACCTTTTCAGCTTCCGATCAGTTTGTAGCCTTCCATGAATATAGGCTCGAATGTCGTCGTTGACAAGCGCGCTCTGAATACAAATGACATCTCGTTCATCGACTAAGGGCCCAAGCGATTCTTCAATATCTTTCTCCTTTCGACTTGTGGCAAGGAGATGCAGCTTTCCCGTATTCCATCCAGCGATCTCTTCGATATCTTCTAGAAGCTCCTGTCTTTCCTCGCATTCGTCTAGAGCGTCGAGGATAATAAAGCTCTCATCAAATTCCTGGACAATATGTCGTAGAGTCTCTAAAAGCGCATCGGCTGTGGGTTGCCGCGAACCCTGGTGGGAAGAGCAGAGTGACTCCAGTGCTTCAGGTGTGCCTACACTTTGCCTGGAGAGTTGCGTAATAAGCGAACGTATCATTTTCTCGTGTTTTTGCTTCTCGCTATCGTTGAAGTCAAAGTAGAAATACGCTACTACCAGACTATTATTGTGGCTGAGATGGCAATGTTGGATCACATCCTCAACGATCGTAGAAGTCAGAATGGTCTTGCCGCATCCTGGAATTCCGTGTAACCAAAGGAGCGAGTCCGGATTTGCTTTCCAATTAATAAACCGCTCGCATTCGATAAACCATGTGCCAGTTTTCGAGTGCCGTCTTTTGAGTGCCTGATTTTGGTTCAACGATGGATCTGGTGCCGATAGCCACCTATGGATATTCTCACGCTGATCATCTAGTTTTCACCACGGATGAGTAAGTTTGTGTCCCAAGCTAGAGATGGGGTGTGATGTGTACCAATCGTCATTGACGTAAATGACCGATTTAACTCAGTGAGATCCCTTTGTGTCTGTAGTGTAGTATCTCGTATCGTTTGCGTCAATTTCCTTTGATAAACAAGTACGTAAGCAATCGTAATCGTCAGAACCACGTCCGAAGCCAAGACCTCCCCTCACCATGACATTCACAGGTTTATGATGGTAAGAGGACTCACGCTTGATCAACTGTCAGAGCTAAATTAAGCGTGGCCTTGAATCGTTCAATGTTCTCAAGGGTCTTCTTTGTCTCCCCTTCCTTCAGCGGCCAACCCAATGCCTGTACGAGTCTTCTCCTTTTCGATCCCTCCTGGCCGCTCCAGTCTGGCGGGGCTAGTTTGTCCTTCAGAGCGTTCAGCTCAACAAGACAGACCGCCAGTTGGCCCACATCGGGTTCGCAGAATGATTTCAACGTAGGCAGTTGAGATCCTGCAGTTGGATCTGCACTTTCTGCCTTCTGTGCGAGCTGTGCAACGGCTTCGAGAACATTTCGAAGACTCTTCACTTCTTCAGTGACTCTCGACAGTTCCGTAGAGGAGCCCTTAACAGAAGTGCTGTAATCGTAACAGACGGATATGATCGCGTTGGTAGCTTGGAGCACCGCAATGATGCTTGCAGTGACGCTTAATGGATCCATCGATGATAATGATTGAAAGTAGCAACAGTTTCCGTATTATCTTATTTCCGATGAGTTTGGGAACTGCTGAAGCTCACAGGTGGGATCTTCGGTAAATATACAGCGCTGGTTGTTGGTTTCAATATCAGCCCAAGCAGCCAGTAGTCTGGGTATTTTCAGCTGAAGTCGGCAGATTCACGTTTCAGGGGTAGGTATGCACGTTTGTGAGGGCGTTTGCGAGCCCTCTCATTATGATAGCTGTTAATGTACTCTACCTAAATAGTCTCCGGACTCCGGTGTGCGGGATTTCGATGTGCAGCTCCAGTAGAAGTGCGGTAAAGGGTGAGAATTTTAACATATTTGGCGGAGATAGATTCTCGGGGGTGCATGGTCTCTAATGCGGGAGATACCGCGGGCGTGAAACTTTACTCGTCAGATTTTGATGTTTGAGAACATCCAAACTCCTAACACCCACTCTAAGCGATGTCCCTTCCGACGAGTACTTTCCGGCGGTTCCCACAACTTATCACTCATTCAACAGAAGGCCGCTCTGGGCTGCACAGAAACTCCCCGTTCTTAATTATCCGAGTTTGTGGTGTACGATCGGCGGTTAGGGTAGCATCAGCGCCATGACTCCTCAGTGTCCTCACCGCCTCCGTTTACAGTGCGCACGCAAGATGCTGGTTCAAATTCCTCGTCAATGAAGATATTTTCACGCAACCCAACGCATAAAGGCGTACCTCCAAGCGATTCCACGTTGCTACGATTGAACAGATGTCAAGGATTCAGGCGTACCCAGGTAATCGAACAAATGGCAACTTCATATAACAAGCCTACCAGTCTTCCACAGTCCTGCTCAGAGTCGGGCTGGCGAGATAGCAACCATCTGGAGGCCGAATCGCACGACTCTGTGGCAAGGACTCGTGTGAAAGGTAGAGCACCCGGTGTATTACGTCCAGAAAACTTTTCAAGCCTTGATGTTGTTTGTCCGGGAACGACAGACCCTTGCACTTTCTCTCGTGTCCAGATTTCATTTTCGCTGGGTATGAGACAATCTTTCACCGTGTTTTTCAAACTCGTATCTGTTTCCAGAGTCTTTTCCGGTCGGAAAAAACTCGGTCTGCTTACCGAGATCGATCGAGAAGGAGACAGACGCTGGTTAGTAGAGACCGTGGTAGGGCCCCGGGCAAATCCAAAATTCACGTTCAAGAATTCGCACCTATTTCGTCAATTAACAGTGCGATCAACTGTAAATCTACCAGCAGATGTGCGGTCAAGAGTGAGAATTCTCACTTAGATTTGCCCGAGGCTCAAGGTCTCTACTACGGGCACAGAGAGAAGTATGCCCGCGAGAGATTACAGTCCTAAGCTAGCAACAAACGAGACTATTATTATCAGTACTGATAACGTGCAAGGCCATAGTATTTGGAAACAGCCCACGGGGGCACCGTTAGAGAAAAAAAATTCTCCTCCAAGAACCCCCCCCCCCGATAGCCCGGGAAAAGATGGTGTCTTGTTTAAAACTACCACTGGAAGGATATTTCACCCAATCGACATCTCATCCAACAGAACTCCGTTACGTATACCCAACCAGCAAAAGTTCTCCACCACCACTACCTATAGTGGCAAACAGGACACGATACATACAACCGGACTCCTCACAGAAGCCAAGAAATGAAGTTCACTGATGCACGAACCAATGGTATCAGAAACAAATGGTATGGATGTAAACAAATATATGCTCGAAACAAACAAAAATCAATATCCAAACTCCCCGACCTTCAACAGGAACATAAATAAACGAATGATATAACGCCAGTACGCCAGTCCAAAAAACAAAAGAAATCTACGTCCTAAGCTGCAACTTCTACCAATGCTACTTCCCGCACCTCGATGGTTGATACACAAATTTTCTCGGTGACGTCGGGGATTTTACCGATTTGATGTTGCTCAAACGGGATATTGGTCTTTGTGATTTCGGGAAATGTTGCGTTCTGATGCGAGATTGGTGTTCGGAACTCTTCCTCGAGTGTTGCTTCGCTGTCAATTGATCCTTTGCGTTCGTCTTTGCGTTCGTCTTTGCGTTCGTCTTTGAGCAACGGCGCTACACTATCGGTATCGCTCTCGTCGGGCCGAGAGTCGTGCTCAACCTCGGCCGCATGGTCGGGATCGATGTTGGCTGAGCCCTCAACCTCAGTTGTATGACCGGGATCGATGTTGGCTGAGCCCTCAACCTCAGCCGCATTGCCGAGATCAATATTGACTGAGCCTTCAACCTCGACAACATCGCCGAGATCAATTTTGACCGAGTCGTCATTTTCGTTCCTTTCACCATCACTCTGCTCCTCCTCTTCCTCTTCTTTCGCCATCTCTCCGCCGCTCTCAAACCCTTCATCATCATCTGCCCTACTCCTCTCCAACAATTCTTTCAACTCCACATCTGGCACGACCTCCAGAACTTCCCCGATAGAACCCCTAACCCACCTCCGTGCCTCTTCATACCCCATCCTCGCCATCGTCACGATAGCCTGCACACAAACCGCCTTCGCACGACCTGCCCTACCAACTTCTTCTCTCACTCTCGCGGCTGTCTCGGCAACCTCTTTCTGCAGCTCCGCAACCTCGCCACAAACCTTGTCCAAGCTCTCATGCACGACCTCAATTTCTTCCAGCTGTCGCTCGAGCACTTCTTTCTCCGCGGTGACCGCCATGAAGTGTGCAGTCGCCATCTCGACGCCACGCTGCAGGGATTCGTGTTCCGCGTTCAGATCCTTCAGTGAGATCTCGATGAGTGCTGGGTTCAAGCTGGCGGTTTGTCGGCGGAGCCCCTCGATCTGGATATTTATCCTGCGGAGCTCGTTTTCGGTGGCTCTGCTGGAAGTTAGTGAGCCCAGTTCATACAGCTAGAAGGGGAAACATACGATGCAAATGCAGCGGCCGCAGCTGCAACAGGTGCTAGCACAGGCGCAAACATAGCGATGAAACTTACAGCGGCATAGGACTATGCATCATTGTCAGTATGAATTGTATATGAATTTCCTTGGGGGTGGGTGCTTACACCCGAGGCTTGACGCTTCTCCTTTGCCTCTTGTTTCTTTGCTTCAAGTTCTCTCCTCCGCTCCGCAAATTCTTCCATCTGATATGCCATAGCGTTGAGACTCTCCTGCACGTCGTCAAGATGCTTCGACGTCGCCGTGATTGAGTCACGGTTCTTTTCCAGCGCTCGGGTGGCCTCGTCTTCAGCGAACTGTGCTTCTTCAACCGTCTGTGTTGCGGCCGAGAGGCAAGCAAGGGCGGCTTCCTTTGCAGCGCTAAAGTCCTGGAGTAGTGGCTCGACACGTGATTCCTGGAACAATGAGATATCGGAGAGGGCTGCGGCGCAGATATGGGTTCCCTCGAGGGCTACACCCTCAGCAACAGCGAATACAGCGAAGAGGTGTGCGATGAGAGATTGCAGCTCGCCGTTATCGCGGGCGGCTGTGGAGGCGGGGAGGGAGTTTCTACGGTGGGATGAGGCGGCGTAAAGGAATTCAAGGATATCTCGGAGGGTATTCGCCGCTTTGTCGAAGTGTGTATGTGTCTCGTCGAGATTCTGTGATGCGCTCGAGGTGAGTGAGTGGGAGAGGGATGCTAGTTGGGGCTGCAGGGTGGAGAGGGAGGTCTGCAGGTCGCTGAGACTCGGGGTGGGATTCGTCGCCATCTTTGTGGTGTGTAGATTGACTGGCTAACAACAGAATTAGGCTTCTTCTTCTTCTCTTTCCTCTCTTCCTCGGTCAAGCGGGGGGAGAAACAGACGGGCTCATATAATCCCCCTTCAGTGCCTTGCACCCCGCATCACTCGTCCACTAATATCACGCCAGCTCGCTCGTTCCCCACCCTAACCCTACGAAACAGCCCAACAATTGCACAGTTGTTGGATTATTGCGAGGGAGAAAAAAAACTCGATCGTAGGTGGGGAGGGTGGGGTGGTGTTGTTCGTTTCTCTTAGAGGCGTGCACGTATCGAACTTCTAGAGGCCCGCCACGCGCGGTGTCTGCCAGCTAAGAAGTGGGCCATTGGCGGTGGTGCGTTGCTTGACACAATGCAAGCTGCGGGCCGCGCAGAGCGCATGTGCCCAGCGAGCTATCGTGTTCGAGAGAACGACGGGCCAACAACGAGTTATGATGATGATGAACACAGTGGATGATGATGCTGATGATGATGAAGCAGGCGATCGACGCTTCAATTCCGGAAGTAGGCAGATGTTTGCTGGACTTCCGAGGACGTGCAGTTCAATCACATGGATTTAGATTTTTTTTGCGCTTGCCGAAACTTCATCCCCTTGCCTATGAGGTTGCTGGATATTTAATCGTCGCAAACATCGAGTAGCACTTGTCCCTCACCCTGTTTTCGTTGCATTATTATTATAATTGCCATAATTGGCGGGCTTTGCAAGAAGGCACCGGCGGCCTACCTCAGAGTTATCTAGCTCGCCACAACGCAGCACAGTGGTTTCTGCCTTCTTGCGGTACTTTATTGTCCCAAGAAAAATCCAAGCTTAACTTAACTGGACAATTCTTTACCGCAAATTAACTGGCCAAATTCTCCCACGAATTTATGTATCTTCCTCGCCAACCATATTTTTCTCACAAGCGCCCATGACGTGAATACCGAGTTCCGAGTCATAGCCACTATATCCACCTGCACCATAGTTGGCCGGTTACTTATCGAGCCATTCATGAGGTGTTGTTTTCGTATCTTGCGGGATATTCCGGGGTAGAGATGGACATTAGTATGTTTGACTAGAGTCTTTGACGTGGAGATATGCTTCTTCACCAACGAGAGGTACCGTTTGGTATGATGATATGGGGTAAATGCGAGACCCGACAACGCCTCTGAGATGATGAAGCTTCACCAACGAGAGGTGAATTTTGGTATGGAGTAAATGCGTTGCATCCTTCCAATGGGTGTGTGAAAATTCTCGATCGGTCTTTCAATTGGATCGACCCTGGGTTTTTATACCCCAATTTATTCGTCAATAACCCCCGTGCGCGCATCAGCACGCGATTGTTCGTTTGGAGGATTTTCCACTAGTTTCATCCCACGGTTTCATCGGCTCAGCCAATAACCTGTGCTTGAAGTTGAAACAACCTTTTCCGCCCCGCTTGCTCGTTCAAAACACCACGACGCGGGACACGAGCAGTAACGTGCGCGCGCGTGTGAAATCTTCCATTATCTCAGCAACTTACACCACTTTCAAATCCTCTTCAACCTCTCAATCAATATATCATAGCAATAAACTATCCAGATGGACCCCTCTTTTAATTTTCCACATTACCGATACACTCAGATTTACCAGATTCCCAGCGGCCGGGCCAGTAGCCTCCGAGACGAATGAAAAAGTCGCTATTGAAATTTCGGTTCATGAGCCTGCATGAGGGATCCGATCGATTCCATCCAGAGCGTGATACCTACATCCCATGCAGGTCGCTACGTTTTGACAGAACGTAATATAATGACTATCCGGGGGATCAAACCTATTCTCCAACGAGTGGCGATACCAGTTTCATTGTTTCCCGCCAGCAACACCCGCGTCGCTTACTTACGGAAACATGCTGCATACCCGACTACCTAGGTTACCACGCATACGCCCGCTCCCATATGCATTTGCAAAAGAAAGAACCGAGATCCCACAAGAAAAAGCTGCTTTTTGCTGTCGCGTGTCGGTTCTTCGGCGAACCGAGATGCATGAGTCTCGAACTAGAATCCAGAGTCCCTAGTGATATCGATGCAGGTAACTCAAGAGAACTGAAATCGATCAGAAGCATGTTGTAGGAATAAATACCCCACAGTCTAGCACTGCCCTCAGTTCACGCCCTGTTTTTGCTAGGAAAAGTGTAAGGAGATGTTAGTAGTGAAGATATTGTTTGTAGACTTTGGTTTCAGGCGAACTTCGAGTCAACCCGACTACCCACGCCGCTCCCATATGCATTTGACCATGCTTGCGAAATTAAAGAAAGAATCGAGATCCCGCAAGTAAAAGATGCTTTTTGTAGTCGCGTGTTTGCTTGTTCGGCAGACCGAGATGCATGAGTCTCGTACCAAAGAACCAGTTCTCGTGATGCAGGAGGTAAATAAAGGGAGCTGGAATGGATCCGAGGCAAGTTGTAGGAATAGGTACATACCCTACAGTCTAGCGCTATCCTCAGTTCACAAAGAGTGTAAGGAGATGATGGTAGTAGTGAAGTCACTATTACAGACTCTGGGTTCGGGCAAACAAAAACCTGCTACTTATTCGAGTCAACCCGACTATCCACACCACTCCCATATGCATTTATCCAGACCTACAAAAGAAAGAACCGAGATCCCACAAGCAAAAGCTGCTTTTTGCAGTCGCATGTCCGCTTGTTCGGTTCTTCGGCAAACCGAGATGCATGAGCTATCTCCAACCCAAGAATCCGGAGCCCCTAGTGATATCGATGCAAAGGAAACTGGAATGGATCCGAAGCAAGTTGTAGGAATAGGTACATACCCCACAGTCTAGCGCTGTCCTCAGTTCACAAAGAGTGTAAGGTGATGGTAGTATTGAAGACACTGTTTGTAGACTGTAGGCTTGGGCGAACAAAAACCCGTCAGCCCGACTACCCACGCCGCTCCCATATACATTTGTCCAGACCAACAAAAAAAGAACCAAGATCACACAAGCAAAAGCTGCTTTTTGTAGTTGAGGATCCGTTCATTCGGATAACACTAGGGGATCTCAGATCCACGGTTTCGAGTCAGTACAGAGGTCGGTACGATGATACTGTATCGACCTGTACCGACTCGAAACCGTGGGTCTGAGATTCTCTACTGTGTCCCATCGGCGGTGGCGGCGACAGCGGCCCCGAACCATCCCAAAGCCAAGAATCCTGAGCATTTCGGTTTTTCATCCCTAGATAGATCTGTAGTAAGCTGTAGGATTCATACATAAGTAGATACCTACAGACGTCCTTAGTTTAAGCTGTGAGGAAAGAGCTACAGATAATTGTAGTAAAGACACTGTCTTTCCTCGGTAACATAGAGTAGACTCACAGCTTACGTTCAGACGAATAAAAACTTACTATTCAAGTCGGAGTCTGCAAGGCCCAGTGTTTTCCGGATGGATTGCGATGCGGGGTTCAATGTGCGAATCAAACGCTGCGGCAGCTGTGGTGGCGAACGAACTTCTCGGTCAAGACGGATGGGTAAGTAGTTAATTCTCTCCGTACGATTCCAATTAAGCCCTCGTGATACATCCCAACTGCGAATCATAGAGACAGGTTGCACTTAGGAAGAAGTCGTACTCGGAAGTAACTAGACCCCTAGTGAAAGAGATCCACCATAATCTACCTCCCTTGGGGTCGTCATAACCGACTTTCATGAATAAGCTATGCATTCTGAACAGATCCGTAGTAAGTTAAACATGCAGTCCCTATATTTCCAAGTAAAAAAAAACCCGTGATTGCAAAGAAAGAATCGAGTTCAAGATCAAAATTCTCCATGGGCGGGCATGTAGGAATTAAACACTATTGGTTCATACGGGCGGCGGCGGCGGCGGCGTCTTAACCAAAAGCCGGCTAGGCTACGAAAGACCTTTTGGTCTGCACCATAATCTAGAACTCTCGTGAAAAATTACAATTGCAAACATCAGCATCCCAACTGCGACTTCAGCATACCGTTGTGCTTGCACCGGAACCCAGCCGTAATAACCCATCCTTCGCCATAACCTGAAGTCTGTACCGATGTTCATGAATAAACCCATGCCGGAATTGTCAACTAAACATTCCGCCCGTTATTTCCGAGTGCCTGCAAAGAAAGAGCCGAGTTCAAGATCAAGATCCCCAATGGCCATGTGCGAATAAAGTTATGTAGGTGCAATCGGTTAGAGGCGGCGGCGGCGGCGACGGGGGGAGGGGGGACCAAACGCCGGCCACTCTCCGCACGAGGGAACTACGTATGTTCTCCGATCGATGCCCAAGAATCCAGAACTCTCGATATATATCTCTCCATCCCAACTTCAAACTTCCATACCACAATCAAGTGCAACACGTCGAAGAGATCCGCAAACCCATCCTTCGAGTTCATATGCCACTTATCCATGAGTTGCTGAACCTGTGTGTCTGAGTAAAAAACACCAAGAACCAACTTTATGCTCCGTTTATTTAGATAGTATGCGTACGATACCCTCACGAGATGTCCCGAGACAATTGTTGAGAAGCCATGCAGTATCCCAGGCACGGGGCTCTCAGATGGTATCCTCCGTTTCATCTACCACCGTGGCTCCCTTTGCTGATGCAGTCGATGGGGAGTACTTCGGACTGGGGGGGGATATAAGGATTAGTATAAAACACCACTAGGATAACCACCAGTACCGGGACATTACTCCAAAGCCCCGGCCCGGCGAGACAAAAAGCACCTTCTCGTAGCCGAACCTTCTGGCGAAGGCGGCGGCGGCGGACTTACCATACCGATATCCATGATCACTTCATAGTGTCCTCCCCTGTCACAGTTCGAGCTGTGTTCACTTCAACTTCGGCGGGGGGCCTACAAAACCGATATTCGTATCTATGATCACTTCATAGCCTTCCCAGCCTACGTTCACAATCCAACCCAGTTAATCAATCACAACAGCACATAACAGTCTCAAATTATTGATTCTCTACCGCCAATCCCATTTAAGCATTACTTATATATACCGGTACAATTTGTTGCACCCACATTTCCCATATTCTCCCCCTCAACGCCTTCCCCTCAAATCAACCCATCTCTAAACCGCCACCCCCTGCTGCTGCCTCCTCTCCCTCCTCTCCCTCCTCCTCTCCTCCCTACTCACCCCCTCATCCACCATCCCCTCACCCGGGTCCCTCTGCACCCCCTTCCCAGTCTCCACATCCTCCTCCTCCACCATCGTCCCTCTACTCGCCAAATGTTCCTTAAGCGCATACACCCTTCCTTCCCCGCCCGCACAACACCAAGCGCCATACCACCTCCACCCAACAACACCCGCAAAGATCCCCAGCGCACTCCCAGCAAGAATATCAAACGTATGGTGTCTATAATCCGAGAACCTAGTGGAGGCGATATACATTGCCAGCAGTATGGGGATGCCACAGATCAGGATGATCACCATGATTGGGAAGCGGGGGAGGGGGGTTTCCGAGTTTTCGACACGGGCGGCGTGGGTATAGTCTTCTTCTTCTGTGCCGACGATGGGGGCGGAGATTGGGGTGGAGGTGGAGGATTTGGTGGATAAGTGTGCGAGAGGAAGGGCGAAGACGAATTCGGAGAGGAAGATGGCGAGGTAGGTTAACCCTGCGAAGGACACTGTTTTTCTTCTTAGTCTTGCCCACGCGGGGGAGGGGGGAACATACTACTACAATGACCACTCGGGAAGCTTCTAAACCCATCTCTAAGATCAGACTCATCCAGCGCGCCCGAAACACTTCCCTTCGCGGTTGTATAACTCCGACAGACCTTCCAGTCCAACAACTCTCCCGGACCGACAATGAATTTCGGGATTTCATCATGGTTCAGGTTGCAGCGAGAAAGCAAGTCCGGTCTTGGGCGACCGAGGAGGTTCTTTAGGACGTCTGTGACGATCATTGCGATCGCAATAGCCATTCCGAGTCCGAGGAGCGCGGTGTTGAGGCAGTAGAAGCGGCGTTTCCATCCTTGAAGGCTTGTGAAGGATTTACGGTAGGATTGGGAGCGTGATGGGAGAGTGAGGGTGAGAAAGCCAATTGCGAGCGCCGGGATGATGATTGAGCAGACGATTAGGAGCCAGCTTGGGATCTGCGGGATTGGTCAGAAGGAGGGGGGATACATGGGGAAGTAACATACCTTGGGTTTAGTTTGGAATGGGAATTGGATTGTGATGTCGTTGACGCTGAAGGGTCTGGAATTTGGGGTTATCCATACTGACGCTGAACCTGCGAATGCGACGGTTCCTCTGTTAATTGTTTGTTAGCGAATGGCTCGGCGTTTATGGTGTCTACTTCACGTACATCACAACAATCCAGTCGAGAAGATAGCTGAGCAGGAGACGCAAGAAGAAGCGACGTCCAGGCATCGATTTCGAAGCCATAATTTTTTTGGAAGCGGGTTTCCGGGATTCTTTGACCCAAGCCAGGTACAGGATTGGTGGTTGCGGGCTTGGCACAGGATTTAGGAAGGGAGAGAAGGAAAAAAAGAAGGGGCCAAGGGGAAAGCGTGGGAGACACGGTACATGTCTCCCTTTTTAAAATGCCTGGGAGGAGCTTTGAGACACACGTCGTACGTACGCCCAGCGTATGAGGCTGGAGGGAAAGAAGGAAGAAAACTCGATGCGACTGGCTCGGTGAGCATTGCCATTGTCAGCTGAAGCGTCGCGGTTGTCTCACAACCGAGTAGAGTAGGTAATTTAATCACCGTTCAAGGTTCCAATTAACGGGCATCTCCGCTTGTTTCAATATCAGGCATCTTGATCGCCATGATGTTCACCAGGTATTTCGAGTGAAGTATATTGCTCTACCCAGGGTTCATCTTCTTTCTTCCCATCTCGCCACCAACGTTAACCTTCCTTTCCACCAGCAGCCTGGTCGTTCGAAGAAGCTCTCTCGTGAGGACTGGGCTCCGGATCTATCGGCAGCCTGATACAGTCTAGCGCCCACGCCGCGCGTCAGTCAAACTCATTGGTTAGAGAACCGTTTTGTTTGAATGCAGTCCTACCACCACCGTTGAGGTGGCTGTACATACGCACTCATTCCTTCGCCCTACAGATGTGTTCCTAGTCTTGCCGCCGACGTCGGGGTGAAGAATTTTTTTGCAACGCTGTGCCGCGACAATTGGGGTTCGCATATAAATAAGGAAGCATTGATCATTGAAACCGTGGCTAAGTCACTGCGGTTACGGATCCGCGCGGCGATTCTTTTTATACACCGGGCACGAGGCAGTTTCGGTCTCCCGGAATGAGAGACTTTTCTGTTTTCTCTACCTCGATCGCTGAGATCATACCGAACCACCTAGGAGCTCGACTAATCAGACCCAAACATCGGTACCGGAATGTCGTTGCATCCGGTACCGTGTTTGAAGTATGGAGGCTGGTATGCAAGCTTATTCGGTAGATATCAGCGGGGCAATGTCGACTCGCCACTCTGCTGAAGCGATGACAGAATGTAGAGTAGGAAGATGACAGGACGTAGGAAACGCTTTTCAATGGCACTGTCTAGGCTACATCCTACCGTACTCACTCATCCATATTAGCGAGTGATAGTCCATTGAATCAAATTTGCGTGCAGGTGTGTACGCCTAGGGAAGACTCCAGAGCACACCGATAGAGTACTTCCAGAAAACAACCCACCACCTTAAACCTTCCATCCCGGCTCGCGGACGATGGATATCGCGATAGGCGAAATGGCCCCACCCTGCAAAGTCTCACCCTCCCTGACCATAAATAGTAAACACCACATGGTATAGGAAGTTGCGCGTCTGGTTGATAATCGCCTCTCTAGAAGGTAGTGATAGCCTCGGCCCTCTGAACCGTGACAGAGTATATGAGGACGATTGGTCTGATATCCCAAGCCTACGTAAACCAAAATCCGGTGGCATCCGTACTCTACAACCTCAGCCGTCTGGATCCGCAAACATCTTCTGATAGTGGGGCGGAACAGCAGAGCGTTCTCATCGATTTAGCCAGAGTGCCAATTGACACCGTGATCAACTGTAGATCTAAGCCCCAGCAACGAGTGAGAATTCTCCTGGTGCCCACAAAACATAACTAGTACTAAGACAGCTTCGTATACTGGGACCCAAAGACTATCTTTACACCCCCACCTCGATCGCCATTGTCCGCAAGCGCAGTCTAGATCTGCATAAAACTCCCGTAAATCGATAGCCTATAGGATATGTACTCTACTCTACATATCGTCCCTAGTGGTGGGTAGCGGGTGGTGGCTTGAACCAGACGTCGACTAGAGACTATAGACTTCCTCCCAATGGCGATACTAAAGCGGTAGGCCGTAAAAGTGCCTACATCTCTAACTACAATCCAGTGTCTCGCTCGTCGGTAGGTCTGGGACTGTAGAATTGTACATATGTGACCGACTTCGAGAAGGACAGAAAGATGTGGAGGAGCACAAGTACGTGCGTGCATACGTCAGGTCAGTTTCAGCTTTAGCCCTACACTCTTCGCACATCACGCAATATCCATCCACCTCTCACTCAAGCTCAGAACGGATTTTATACACAAACTTGCATCAATTGCTCCCCCCTCCCACTCATCCATCTCCCTTCCATCATCAATAGTATAAAAAAAAGAATAAAAAAAAGAGGAAGAATCTTTAGATAAAAATAAAAAACGAGGGTATAGTTATAAACGTCACCACCACCTCGAGCTCACAAGAAAACATGAAAAAAAGAAGCGAGAGTACTCAAAAAATAGAAAAGAGAAAGAAAAAAAAAACTCCCATTCGTCTTAAGCTTCCAGTTATCTATCAATCTCCCTCCTCCCCGGCCAGCCCACCAACTATGACTCCCTCGGCGGTGTTGGCGGCGCCCCTGTAGCCGTCTTATTCGTCGGGGTGACATCGCTTCCCGCCTTATTCGTTGGGGTGATCTCCGAGAATCCCATACCCACATACGTATCGATACTCTCGACCTGTCTCAACTTACTCCCTCTATTCCCCTTCACTCCCAACGCCTCACCTCGAAACATCGAAAACGGGCTCATCGCCATATCCGGACTTCTCGGGGAAAGCGGGAGTGCAAAAAGATCCTCCTCTTCTTCCTCCTCCTCAGGGGTATCCGATCTCAACACCTCCGACGCCGCCGCAAAACTCATCCCCGTACTGATTCCCAACCCCGCAAAGGGGTCCATCACAGAGTTATTTGTAACCTCCTCCTCGGCATGTTTTTGGTCCATGTTGCAGGTGAGGAACTTCTCAAGCACCCAGCCTTGCTCCTCCCCTACCATCCATCCTTCGCGTCGTACTGCTTCTTCGTCCATTCCTCCGCCTTCAACACCAACTTTAAGACGGCCTTGCCCGATACCGCGTGAACCCTCGCGTTCTAGCTCTTTGGCGATTTCTTGTAGTGCTTGCAGGTCCTCGAGACGTTTGAGTGCCCATGTGGTGTGAAGGCCGTCGCCGGCGCCGTAGTCGATAAGGCGGATTTCGGAGAGGAGGGTGGGAGGGGTATTTGGGGGGGTCCAAGTTGGGGTGAAGAAGATGCTGATTGATTGTGGGATTGGGGTAGCAGGGGCTAGGAGGAAGAGGACTTCGGTTTTTTTGGAGACGCTTGTGGGGTCGGAAAGGATTTGGGTTGGAGCTTGAACGATTGGACGGCTTGCGAAGAAGGCTGGGAGGTCTTCCTGCACTGCGTCCGGGAAATTAGGGCCGTTTTCGAATTCAAGGAGACGAGCGGTGGAGAGAGGGCCGGTGGGGAGGGGTTCGTCGTATTGTGGTGGTGATGGATGATGTTGTTGTTGTTGCGGTGGAATGTCGAAGGTGGATGCTTTTGGAGTACGCGCAGTGTCGATCTCACTCTGCAACGCGAAGTACCCGCCTTGTTCGCTCCGCGCACTCCGTACGTCTTCCGATAGGTCCGCGTACATGTCTTCCCACTCGACGGTCCACTCCCCGTCTGGTTGCGATTTCGAGTCCGCGAGCTCCCATGATACGCTGATGACTTTTGTTGCGGCGCTCCCGCCAGTCGCGGTCTCGAGGAGGACTCGGGAATTGGACAACTTTGGTGCTCCCATGATGGTGTGGGTGGTGTAGAGGTCGGAGTATGTACTGCGGCGGGGAGGGGATATAGGGCGAGGCGGGGGGGCGGCCGATGCGAACGATGGAAAGAGCCGTGCTTGTACGAAGAACCGAGAGGTGGTACGAGACGGAGGAGGAGAAGGGTTGTTTCGTCGATGAGGGGGGATGTCGGTGTTTCAGGTAGCGCTTAGTTTATTTTTCTGCGATGAAGCAACAACTGCTGTCCCCGCGTTAGCATCGAAATGCGTGTGTGTATGTATCTGCGGCAATAGGGGGGGGGGAGGGGATGTATGTTGCAGTGGAGGGAGGAGGGGCGGAGCGGAGAGGCTCAGCACCAATATTGCTGCTGCTGCCCCACCATCCAGCGTCTCGACCGTTAGCACCTACCAGATTCTGGCGGTGAGGAAAACAGATGTACCAGTATCCCGGGGGGCAACTGTACCAAGAGGAGGGGGTGTGAATGCAAGTATTGTGCTGTGTGGACGTATGCAATGTGGGTGTATGTGTGGAATGCAGGAGGGCGGTGGTGTGGAAAACTTCTCTCGCTCTCTCTCTCACCAGTTCTCTCTCTCTCTCTCTCGCGCTGGTGGTGGTGGTGGTGGTGTCGTAGCGCAGAAGCTCTTCTCTAAATATATACGGGCTCTAAAAATAGCCGCCCCATAATCATCACAGGCCGTCGTCACACATCATATCACACTTTCTTCAGGAACCCAACTGCAACTGACAACTGCACCTCCAATCAGTCGTCGCCCCAAGGATGTGAGGGCATTGCATACGAGCCAATCACCGCATCGCCGATCTGCCCAGTGCGTACCCCCCGATCTTCCAGAACCCCAGTAGAGCAGTAATTTGGGCGGAGCGGAGTCTCAGGGAACCTGTCTCGTGCAATATGCGCTTCCCATTCGTTTGGCTTCATCGCTGAAACAGAGATGTACAGATGCAACTTGCAGAAACAGGGGCGGAGAAAAATGGGGTCGAGCACTGTAGAGTACATCGCTGTCTACGCCGAGCATGAGTGATCCCTGATGACGAGAGCGAGAGACAGCACGCTGTTCGTTCGCATGCACATGCTGTTGGAGCTGGCTGCTGTTGATGAAACGGACTTCTCTACGTGTTGGTGCATATGGGTGGTGATGTTTGGTGGCTTGGGCTAATCACATCATCGCTCTAAGCTCCGAAAGCTTCTTCCGGATATTTGCATCCGAGATTAGGCGTAGAGGTGAGCAAGTCACGGGCGAGATGGTTCTTGGCCGCGTTTTGGAGATGAATTATGCGCTGGAGAGGCTCACTCATTCTTATAGTCAATCTCAATCTCTCGTTGATGTCCTCTCGAATCGAATTTCCGAGTTGTGTGGCTTCGACATTGTGGCTTCGACATTGTGGCTCACTCGCAATCACGTGCAAGTGCATTTTCTGTCTGGTTGCGTCAGTCAGCTCCTCGCAACATTTCTCCGGACAAAACCGAACTCCCCTCCACCGTTCCCCTCCCCAACCAACCACAGCAACCGCAATGTCCGCCATTCTCTCCGCCGAAACACTAAACGACTTCATCGCCCCATCCGTCGCCTGCATCAAACCCGTCGAGACCCTCCCTTCCGCTCCAACCTCCTCCGAACTCGCCGTCGGGATCGAAGGCGACGCCACCGCACCACCAGACGCCAAAACCGCCGCACAAATATCGCTGACCGACTGCCTCGCATGTTCCGGCTGCGTGACATCCTCCGAGGCAGTACTGGTGTCGATGCAGAGCCACAACGAGGTTCTGAACGCACTGGAGCAGTATCCGGAGAAGACATTTGTAGCGTTTCTGAGTCCGCAGAGCCGGGCGGCGTTAGCAGTCGCACTACAAGCCAGCGAGGCGGAGGTTGCAAATATGGTCTCCGCACTGCTCACGCGGTCGCTGGGCGGGAAGATGTTCTCGATGGTGGTAGACACGAACCCATTCCGGCAGTTATCACACCACTACGCGGCGGAAGAGGTTCTCAACGCCTTCGACGACTCAGAACGTAAACGTCCAATCCTTACCTCCTCCTGCCCGGGCTTCATCTGCTACCTCGAGTCCACCCACCCCGTCTTAATCCCGCACCTTAGCACGCTAAAATCACCACAAGCAATCGCGGGGACATTCCTCAAGGCACTGATGATCGGGGAGGGCCGTGCCAACACCCCCGAAGACATCTACACCGTCTCCATCATGCCCTGTTTCGACAAGAAGCTCGAGGGTTCACGCGGAGAACTCACCTCGACCACCTGGAGCCCCCACCCCACCCCAGTCCGTGACATCGACTGCGTGATCACCACACGGGAACTCATCTCCCTCGCCGAAGCCAAAGGCATTTCCTTCCGAACCCTCCCCCGTTCCCCCCAACCCCCACCCACCATCTCCAGCAACCCCACACTACAACGCTTCCTCACCACTCCCCTCCCAAACGGCCCAGCAGACTCCGGCACCTCCGGCGGCACGCTAACATCCATCCTCTCCTCCCTGCTCACCCGCAACCCAGGTTCAACCCTCCACATACAGCAGGGCCGCAACATCGACACACGGGACTACCTCATCCTCACCCCCTCCGGCTCAACAATCGCAAAACTCAGCCGGTGCTACGGGTTCCGGAATATCCAAAACCTCGTCCGGCGGTTGAAACCTTCCCCCACGCGTGTCCTTCCCACATTCGGTGGACGAAAGACAGCGGCAACACCTGCCGGTGCACGCCGGGTTGCGAAGCGCACAGGGGAGGATAAGAGCGTGTGCGTGTATGTAGAAGTGATGGCGTGTCCTGGGGGGTGTACGAATGGGGGGGGACAGATAAAGTTTGATGATGAAGCTGTGTGGAGGGGGTTAGGGCTAGATCAGCCAGGGAGTCAGAGGGAGTTATTGGTTAAGGTTGATGAGGCTTATTTCTCAGACACTGAGGGGGAGAAGGGGGGGGTGGGAGGAGTGGTGGATGAGTTTATTAGGATTACGGGGGTTGGGGAGGAGGGGTTGTTGAGGACGGGGTATAGAGTTGTTGCGAATGATATTGGAGGGAGGTTGGATGAGAAGGAGGTTTTGGAGATTGCGAGTAGGAACGGTGGGGGGTGGTAGGAAGGAGGAGAGGGTTTGTGGATAGTATGGCGTTGTGGTTTTTTTGGATGATATGAATACTTAGGCGTTGGGGTTTGGATAATTGATGTTTTTTTTTTTTTTTGATTATAGATGGATAGGGTACCTATTGCATTGTAGCATTCAAATACCGATAGAAATTTCTACTTCAGTTTTTTGTCCACCTTTATCATCATCCGTTCCTCGAATCTTCTGTACATAATAGCCTCTCCTAATGCTACCACAACCGCAGCTCGTCTGTCTGGCTGAGGCATATATCTACTTCAACTAAATCCAATTTCCCAGCTTTCTCATTCCCCACTGTCCATCAGCGGGTTAGGGTTATAACACTTCAACGTCCGAACTCACGCAGTGACTGACGGCGGCATAGCGGTAGCTCAACACAGGCGACCGAGACAAGCTGACGCCCAGCATATACTCTCCACAACGCTACCCGTCCTCCACCGGGCATTGGTTACAATCTCTATTTGAACAGCATCCTTCCTCGTATTCCTGCGCATCACACCCAGTTGCCAAACACAGGAGATGGAACGGCGCCCGGGGGAAAGTCGGTGTCTGGATCGGGTGGTGGATTTCAGGTACTGTAAGACACCACAAGGCTATCAGGGAAACGGCCGAGTTCCTCCACATTGACTTCGCCGCCGATCGCCGGACAGGCCCTGAACTCAACTACAACCGACTACACTGTTTAATACTAGCTGGGGTGTGGGGGTGGGTGGGTAAAGGAGCATATGGATGCCATTTGCTGTGAAATTACGGTTACGGTGGTGGTAAATGACGGGTTATGTTACATGACGGCTGAGTCAATATTTTTCGGATGTGAAATGTATGAACAAATTTGACCGATACCGTTCCGTATTTCCGGGAAAGCTTAACTAAGGCAAACAGTATAGAGTAGAGTACATACATGCCGTAGCCGAAGGAGCTCCATTACGGATGGTATATGAAGTGACCCAGGCCCGGAATGGCGGGTATGCGGAGGTGAAATGACCTACTACATATGAACGTTAACAATGACCGAAGGCGTTCCGTATTTCCGAGAATTCGAAAGTTTAACTCGCCGTAGCCGTAGGAGGTCCGTTGCGGTGGTATATGAAGTGTCCCAGGCCCGGATTGGCGGGTATGCGGAGGTGAAATGACTAGTCTCGGAACCCTGGCCGGTGCCTGATCGCGAGACTATAAAATGACAAAATTTAATAATTCCTGGCTACTTTATAAGCTTAATTAGAGTACATATGCTCTACCCTCTTGCCTCAAATATTAGGCGTCAGTGATGTTCTTCGGGTTAATACCAATACATGGCAGGTGACATTCGGGATCCAACTTCATCTGTGTGAGAATATATGCAGTAGTTAAAGACATGGTGATAACCGTCGAAATAGCAAGAACCTAGCTATCATTCGGAATCAGCAGTTCTCAATCGGGTGTGTATTACACCGAGGCCAAGAGTTGAAAGAAATCGGCGGAAAGGAAGCCGAACAAGAGTTTTATTTCCATCGTACTCTACTGTACAAAGGACAGATTAGTTCTCGCTTGCCTTAAGTTATACTTATGTTACATTATCAAACACCGTCATCCTGAGACTTAAATCTGTCAGAAGTGCTCGGAAACCTTCTGCACCAGTCCCTGAGACGGGGAATGAAATATTAACATCAGAGCCTTTGCCCGTAATGTGGTATATGTATACACTCTGGTTGTTGGTGTATGATATTCTCAAGTATGAATTCGGCTTTACAAAATAAAGAAGTCGTCCCCGGCCGACTCCTGCATCGTAACCTGCTAGTTTTTCAATTCTATTTCCGATTCCTTGCCGAAGAGAACTCATAAGAATTATCTCTGCACACTTTGTGTCATCAACTCATCTTTTCCGAGTTGTCGTTGTCCAAGTTGTCGTTGTGATGATGCAGTAGCATCGTCAGAGCAGTCGGATGCGTGCTGTTACTACGTCAGTATCTGGGATTCCACAGCTAAGTACCGTAGGTTAGATCTCGTGGTCCTAGGACTTGGAGTGAAGTTCCCGGTCGGGATATCCAGGCCCACATGGCTCTGAGATGACTGGCCTATGTGCGGTGGGATAGTATAGTGGAATCGCGTCCGGTGTTGGAGGTGGATGAGAAGGTTGAGACGGAACGAAGGGGAGAGGGGGTTTAAATATATGCACCTAAATATGTACTCGTACAAAGTACTTTGTCTCGTCCCCATCCGGTAGCGCCAAGTGTAATTTTTCTCGTCGGCTACCTGGTGGGGTGGTTAGGGTTAGTCACCCCAATCAAATTTGACGGCTGGGCTCGAGACAACAAAGTACTGAGCTCCGCCGTCCAGTTTCGCCGATGCTCACCTTTCTTGTCCTCAAAAATTTGGCGTCGTCGCACTATCAGCATATGACCCCCAAACCCGTCTCATTTTCTCTTCTCTTCCCAACATTCCAGCTCCTATCAGATACACCAAGATCGTTTTTTCTTCCACCGAATGTACCAAGAGTTTCGGGAATGCTACATCGACAAAACAACAGCAGTACTGTCGCACAGAAAACCGAGGCGGAGTTGGCCAACGAGCAAGCAAAAATGCGTGTGAGCATATATACATAGGGGGAAAGGTTCCATAGGAAGCACGGCATGCAACAGAGATTCCGGCCCTTACAAAATGAACACAACTCAGGATCAACAACGAAGCGACCACCTCCCAGGTCACCATAGGAGAGCAAAGATACCATCCGGGAGACATTGATACTACAATTAGCCCCAGTGGAAAGTCTCGGGTAGATAGCGAGCTAGCTAGTCCGAACGGGCGCCGTTCGTGACGGTTCGTCAACAGACGGTATTCACCGGATGGTCAATCACTGTACATTGGCGAATGAGGAATACATAAAGCAGATACGGGATTTCCTACACATTTCCCACCTACAGAAAATCAAGCATCGCTATCTGCGCTAATCTATATCTTCCAGTTTAACCTTCGTCCGCTCCATACGAAGCCACCCGTACCACACAAGAAATACCAAAAATGTTAGTGGGATTGTGAAAGCTATAAAGATCCACCATTTGTCATTGACCACGAAGGAATTGCCATCTATGTGGAAGAAATTCATTCCTAAGACCGCCTACCAACATCGTCAGACCAGACACAGTAGATATAGACGCAGAACTTACAGCAATAAATGCCCCTGGTAAGAAGACCATCGTTAGGGCCGCGATCGTTTTCATCGAGGAACTATCCTTTCTTGTTTCTGCGGCAATGCGTTTTGATTCTTCAGCAATACGTGCGTTCACCCGACTATCTCGTTGGGAGGCTAGACTGAATAGCTGCTCACCTGGTCAGCACGCATGGACAACGCCCGACTGGGATGAGGATGAATCTCACCATGTTGATCTGAATACCAACTCTCTTGGAGAGATTATCCACCTCCATCTGCCTCCCTTTACAGCAATCCAGCTCGATCTGCAAAACATCCTCGATCCGCTCCGCCTCTATGCGGTAATGCTCCCTCTCGGTTTCATTTTGAGGAGGGTGTGTTTCATAATACTGTTGAAGCTTGTGAAATCCCCGCATGCACTCTTCCACCGCCCGTACCTGCACTCGAAGATACTTCTCAGCCTCTGCAACATTGGATCCAAGGAGATGAGCATTCCGCGTCAAAGATTCAATGTTTTCCTGGCTGTTGGCTTTTAGATCTATGATTCCATGTGGGAGATCTCCATCATGAGTGCTTGTACCCGTCGACATCTCGAGACTGATTAACTCGTTGCGGTTACGGTTGCGGACATGATCCGCTACCGCGCCAACCTGTTGTATGAACGGTAGAACATATGCGAGAGGGTGTGGCGGTCCACTTTGCAGATGCATGGCTTGGTTTCGTGTCAGTTCGCGGAGAATGATTCCGTTGCCTGCAGGGCTCCCATGGTCTTTGCCCTCAAGGGCTATAACCCGAGTTTGTCGTTTTTCGAAAATATAGTGGAAGTATAGAGCGAGTTCTATATCGAAGGAGACGGAAGGGTAGCGGAGGCAGATATCTGGAAGGACGACAATCAGAACATGGCAGGTCTGGTTACGGAGGGTACATATAGAGCGACGTACGGAGTGAATGTGGCTTGAGGTTGACATAGGTCATTGAGCAAGTTGCTCCGCCGGTATTTGGGAATCCGAGCATGAACACAAAGTAAGGGTCAATTTCGTACTTCAATAATAGGTCACGAAAGAGGTCTTCTTCGAGGAATATCCTCTCATGCTCTTTTGCCTCCCATTGTACGAAGCTGAAGAGAGTAAGTGTCAACATGCGAACCACTGGAGAAGGGAATCCAGACATACAACACCATCGCTTCTGTCTCTCTGACGGGATCCTCTGTGCTCAGATACAAAGTTTCTAACCGAGAATAAGCCATCAATTTGCTCTACGATCTGCATTATCACATACACTTACCGCTGCTCCCATCTTTCACTTCAAACACCTCGGCCTCACGTTTCCCCTTGACAAATTTCAAACGCGTATCGAGCATCTGTTCCACAGTGCCCCCTAAACATTTGAGTGGATCGTATGAAACGCAGCTGTAAGGATATTTCGGCAGAAACTTCATAGTCTTTTCCCCGAATTGGTTTTCGATGATCGACCGTCCATCATCCAAGTCGGTTTTTCCCTGGGTGCAGTTAAGGTGTCTGAATCTCGAGTCGGAATACATTGCGTTGTGTGTCTGTTTGGAAACCGGAAGCACGTACGGACAGTATACATATCAGGTTGGGGAATCTCAGCCGCACGGCCCAACAGTTAGGACAGAGACTCTTGCATACTTAGCAATGGAAATCGGGCGCGTCAGTTGGCTGTTACTGCTCGCCGACAACCTCTTGATTGTGGAGTGGAAGATGCAGCTCAAATCGAGAGCTGCATGAATGGGAGCACTTTGTATGAAAGCTTCAAAGCACCTACCAGGATTTAGCTCTTATCTGAATGGATTTCGTGCACGCACTGTAAGTATTGGCCAGCTGCAAGATATCATATCTTCCCCGCTCAGTTGAAACCCTTAGGTAGACTTGCTCGCGTCTCGAGACGTCTCTTGTGTCACCCGCGAAGATATGCGACTACACAATTATGATATGCATCCATCAACAGTAACATATACATAAATTTACTGCTTAAACCATAGTTAATTGGTCCGCCAATACAAACCAACTGCTTGTCACATTGGTGTCTAAGTCCATATGAGCAAATCATGTTTACGCATCGTAATTGTCATTGCGAATCAACGTGTTACCAGCCAACCCAAAACCAAACACCCTATATGCCAGCTTCTATGGTGTAAGAATCCAAAACAACCGCTCGTTGGGCGTTTGCTCGGTTGTGTGTTGGACTTTACAATAATCCATTCATTCTATCCAAGTTCGAATGATCATGATTACCAGCCCCACTGCCCCCTTACCGAAGAGGCTTGGGTAACGGTATTTTTGGTGGTGCTTGTTTGCTTGTTTCTGTGCCACGGGAACCGGACTACCCGTCACTCGGCAAATCTCTCAGAAAACCCCTCCTCGATCGGGAACCACGGTTTGCGGCATTAGATGAAAGCTTTATACGGCGATCCACTGCCTCTGAAGACGACAAGTCTCACAGACTTCTTAGTCTTTGTTCACGATGGCCTGTATCGTGGGCTTTTTGACATGCGGTTTTATAGCCATATGGCTTCTTGTACTGTATACAAAAACTGATCTAGACCCCGGGGATGCTCAATCCAGCAACTCAGATCTCATCCTATGAATTTGACATGATGAGTTGACCTCGAGAGGACCCCTAACCCTGGGCTACTGTGCGGGATGCCATTCATAGCGGCCCGGGCCATGGTTCACCGCAAACTTGTTCAACTGCGGGACTACGGGTGGCCTAGTACACCTGCATGAGGTCTTTGTTTGCATGAAGTGTGACAATTCATCTATGTTATGCATGAACATTGAACACACCCAGCTGAGATCGACGTTAACGTTCCAGAATATATTTCACATTCTTATAGTCAACTTTGAATCGGGATGTCAACTGAATGAATATCTGTATGGGCTGGAGGGGAAGCAGGCAGAAGCCTTCTGAAATAATCACCGGCTCTCATTGGCTGGAGTCAACGAGGAGCAGCGGCAGCACCCTGTGTGCGCCTAGCTCGCGTGTGCATTATATTTGGGAGATTTGACAGCCATTCGCCAGTTTCACTCACGCTCTGCCTCTCTGCCTTGCGGTCTGAATTCGAAGTTTGAAGCTGTAAATCAACGGAGGTGAGTATTACATAGAGTGGGTTATGCATATGGGATTGGTTTAATATAATAGGTTATATGCAGGTGGGTGTTGAGAACAAGATGCATGTTTGCAAGTTTGATCTGGAGAAGCAGAAGTTTCATTTGTGTAAGTAGTGCCCTGCCTCAGCTAAACTCTTCGCGACCGAATTCGATCCTCATCCTCGGCGTTAGCTATTAGGCAACAGTTTTCAGCTGGTTTGCTAAAGAGGTGAACAGCCTGATGGTAACTCATCGCTGTGATTGCTTGGGTTTGGGTTACGATTATTGGCCCAGAACTAGCGAAAATCGATCGGGGCCCGAGGGACGAGTGATGTAATGTGTTGTGCGAGCGACTGAAGCTTTGAAGTTTAAAGCTTGATGACAGAAGACCGGATTTGCCGTCGAGTGATATCGAGTTTAATTACTAGGTCATGGCCTGGAAAAGCCCTTATGGGAATGACCTACTAGTACTGTACCGACAAATGAGGTTGGAACGGTCTTCTCAGAATGACAGATTTTGTATATGAACCGCATTTAAATGACATTTCTGGTCAATGAACCAAGCTGAAATGACAGATAGTATAATCAAGTGATATTTAACGTGGAACATTGCCATTGCTTCATGTAATCCGCCAAAAGTACCATTTGCTGAGAAGTGGGAAACCACCAATTGCAAGGGCACTACTACCTGTCAAACGTTAAGGCAGCTTGTTCCACCTGATTTCCAACAGTCTGACCACCCGGTGGAGATGAGATGACATGATGAGCAGAGTCTCGCCCTTACGAGGCAAAAGTCTGCAGATCCAGCCAGCTCACGTAAAAGCAACGAAAACAGTGCTAAGACAAGCCTTGCCTCCCTTGCCAGAAAAATGTGGTATGTACCACACAAGCTAGGCAGAAGCGGCTCAAGAACCTGCCATTACGCAGATATTTAATTCGGAGCCCTAGAAATTAACATCTCTCTACTCTTGCAGCTGAACGTAGGAGCCTGATTTGAACTTGGACTGTGGACACGCAACTATTGATCTGAAGATTCCCATAGGTTATGGCGGTCGAAAGGATGTGCAGATTGTCAGCGACTTGATCATGAGAGATTGTCCAAGATCTTTTAAGACCGTATATATATATGTTCCAACAGAACTCTACCCATTCGCAATCTAGTCTGAAATCTCACAGGACTACTTGGAGCCAGTGGAATCTTGATATTATACCACCGAGAAACTCACGGACGACACCGCACTTTCCTATACTGCAGTGGAAGCATATGCGGAGCAACAACATAAGGCTAGTGCTCCGAACCAAGGGTCGCACCCTTCAGTGGAAGTGAAAAGAAAGACTGTGTGAAGTGATACTTACCGGATCTCAGGACTAGCCTGTAAGGCAGCTGGATAAACGAAAGCGACAACATCGACTGGCTTGAAGTTCGCGAACTGGTAAGTTTGCTAATGGGGTCAGAATATATATCTGCATGCATATAACGGATATATATCGTAGTTAACGTTACGCCACAACCACCTTGGCCACCGCCACAGTATAACCGCCATCCCCTCCTCCTTCTCAAAATTATTCTGACCAAACAACCAGACAGACGAGACCCAGTATAGCCGAAGAGAAATAAAACGACTATGACAGATGACGTTCGTACAACCAGCCTGCACTGCTCGGTGCAGCACCGTCTTGGGTCTGCGCTTCCCAGCCCGAAAATTGTATTCCGCCTCACGTTCTACCTTACAATAATTTCTAACTTATATTGTAGATGTAAAACATTCTCGATGTCTCGTGCCCCAGATTCCAGCTTCAGAAGCTCACTCGGCGGAAATTATTTTTTCGGAGTACATCTGGAAACAAGACAATTTTCTTGCAATATCTTATCGGGCTATCAGGGATTGAAGAAACCAAAGCATGCTGATATGTTACATACAAGCTTGCAAGATGACGCAAATTACCAAGGTTCACAACATCGCCAAAATCCGTGCTGCGCAGCACTCCTCCATCGGATATAACCAACTTCCATGTCCAAGTGAATCACCCCGCACACCCATTTGGCAACTATTACCTGCGCCTGACAATCTATATAACCCCGCTCTCCTGTCCCCCACACTCAACTTTTGAAACCTCCAGAAATGCACCTTCCAAAACCCCCCACCAGCGCTCTCCCCACCTCCGAAGATGCCACCTCATCACCTGACCAAGATCCAATTGCGCCTCCAGAATTTGTCTCTCTCGAATCCATCGATCCAACCATCATCCAAGAGATGCGATACACTACCCAACACAACTTCATCGGCGATGTGATCGACGGGTACCAAGAGCCGCTCTGCATCCTGACCAGACCAGCGGCAGAAGCTCTCAAAAAGGCACAGCGCGGCTTGCTTCAGAAGGGATACTCGCTGAAGGTGTATGATGGATACCGGCCACAGCGAGCGGTGGATCACTTCGTACGGTGGGCGGAAGATCCCAACGATACGCGCATGCGCGACGAATATTATCCTAGGGTTGATAAATCCCGGTTGTTTAAGGACGGATATATCGCGGCTTGTTCGGGTCACTCGAGGGGGAGCACGGTGGATTTGACGCTTGTGAAGTGGCTCCCTGAGGATGGAGAGATATCGATCGAGCATACGAAGCCAAAGCAGGAGAGATATCAGGATGACTCAATTGATATGGGAACTGGGTTTGATTTCTTCGATACATTAAGTTGGCCGGACGATCCAAGGATTGTGGGAAAGCAGAAAGAGAATAGGGAATTATTGAGGGATGCGCTGGAGGAAGTGGGGTTTGTCGGATTGAGAACCGAGTGGTGGCATTTCACATACCAGCCGGAGCTGTTCCCTGAGACGTTCTTCGATTTTCCGGTGGCGAGAAAGTCGTTGAGGAAGAATCATGAGCACCCGCCAACGCCGAAGCTCTGAGGATACATGGATAAGATATGGGCGGAGCGTCAGATCGATGTGATTAACACTACGATGGGAGTGGAAATCCAGCCACTCTTTGATATAGTTTGGGTATATGTAGTTGACTAGGAAATTCCTAAGGGCCAACTCGTCCGCCACCAATGCAATTTCCCCTGTAAACTCGCCGCATTTGGGATGTTAGGGTTAGTTTGGTGTCATGCGTAGGGCTGAACGAGGGCGGTGGAAGTGTTAACGTCGCTGACTTGACAGGAAAATGCAAGATTGCTCAGCTTGCCCGCCTTCCCCGGACGGAGCACAATGCCATGCGACTGAGGGATTTGCATGTCAATATATACACCCACATTGTATGGTATCACACTCCCCCAAAACATCTCTTACGGACTAATTGCCCTCCTTCCTCCTCTTCACCCTCTCGTCCTCCCTTGCTCTATCTCCCTCCCCAATCTCCTCTCCTCCTCCTTCACGTGATCCCACCGGATATCTGTACCCACCCTCCTCTCTATCTTCCCCGCGGTCTTTCCACAGTATCTCCTTCTTCACGACTCCCCTCACGGTCATCACCAGTACATACACCCAAGCCAGTACCAATGCGACCGCAATAATAGTTCCAAGCACATTAACAGCATAAGACTCGAGTGCGTTGCCAACTATATATCGTTAGCCCTGTATCCCCTCTCTCCCCTGGATATACGCACGTGCAAAAGTCGCCAACCCGAACGCGGTATTCGGAAACACAAAGCTCCACCACCCAAGTCCAAAATGGAGCCTCCCACTTTCCGCCGTCTTAATATTTGCCGCCAAACTGACGAGAAAAAACCAACAAGCCAATCCCCATAACCACACCCCCGCCACCAGCGTCCCTACCTTCAGTATCTTCGCCACAAGTTTGTCCTCAAGTACTTTCTCCGCTGCCTGCCCAAGCTGTACTATCCCAACCACCGTAAACGCACTAGGCCCGACGGAGATAAACATTCCCGGCCGTGCCGCCGCCCGCGGAAGCTTCCGTGTCATCAACCGGTAGATGTATGCGGAGTAGATCATGAGGGAAATCATGAACCCGATTCCCTGGAGCGCGAATGCCGCAATGCCAATTTCAAGTGCGTGCGTGCGTGTCTGTGAAGGCGCCACTGCGGCTGCCATAGGTGCAGTTAGGAGCGTGGGGTATATGGGAAAGATCCACAAGGGAGTCATATCCGCGACCGTATGCGTCTGGGTACTCCATCTACTGGAGTATCAGCACGTCCCCGCTTCGATCTCAGGAGACTACATACATGACGGTATGCAGCGCCACTGTCCACACCAGCGTTACCCCGCAGTACGCCCAGAAACATACATGCATTGCTGCGGCGAACCAGGCGCCGGTTTTGGGCCCGCCATAGGCTTCGCAGCCTATTATGATTGTTGCGATGCTGAGAAGGCCCGCGGATAGGAATAGACTTTCGGTTGGGTGTAGGATGGAAAGCATGAAGGTGTGGCGGAAGCGGAGGAAGCGTATTGTAATGCAGATGGTGTTTACGACGAAGGAGATGAGTGTGAGGATGAATAGTATTACGCCCAGCTCGTAGAGCCCACGGAAGCGGAAGGGGATTTTGGAGAGGACTACGGCGACTCCGCCGGTCGACATGGTCGACGTGAACCATCTGCGGGTATGTCAATTGTGGTTTGGTGGAAGAAGGGAGAACAGACGCCCAGGTGAAATGCTCGAGGCGGTGTAGAAACGGTATACGGCGGACAAGATCATCGTTTTGAGGGCGTGGGGTGACTGATTGCTGGGTACCACGGAGGGCGGAGTTGTTGGCGACAGTGGTGTCGTTGAAGGGGTGCAACCTGATGTCGCTGCTGCTGCTTCTGATAGGCGACATCTCGCAAGCAGATATGGAGATGGCGGCGAATCCATGGTTGAACCGCAAGTGATAGCCTCAGAGTCTGCGCCCAAGAATCCAAAATGTGTGACTAGACTTCGAGTTCTCAAGTGGTCACGGAGGTCGAATGTTGGTGACGCAAAGGAAGCTCGGCATGCACGACGTCATCTGAAGCCCCGCATAACACATCATGCCTCAGACAGAATATCACGTCTGAGGAATGTTTAAGAAGAGCAAAAGAATCCGCAACCTGACCGTCTTTGTAGCGAAGAGGAGCACATCTTTCATTTGACCCAACGTGATTTCGTGGCTGTTACAAAACCCGAATAGCCTAGCTCTCACACTGCATTTAAGATCTCCACCAACTTTTTATCCACCTCGTCCCACCTCCCCCACGACAAGTAATGCGCTCCTTCCTCCACAACCCTATACGATCCCAAAATTCCATTCTCCTCTAGCAGCTTCTTTGTTGCTTCCGCATGAACATCAACCTTATAAATACTGTCCAGTTCACCCTACCTTCTGTTAGCCCCATCCCCTCATAGCTCGGGCAAAACTTACATGCATAACATCTACCATTGTCCGCAGCTCCGGTACGCGGGGCACAATATCATCCCGTTGCAACAGCTGCTTCACCGCTTTCTGCATCAACGCTTCCTTCTCCGGAGTCCCACTGTATCTTTCATTCCAGACGGAGATCCAATGTTTCCCAGCCTCCGCCTCTCTGGCGGTTGCGTTCTCCGCAAACGGATCCACTCCAAAACCAGCCTGCATGATGAGCCCCAGGTTCTCTTTCACATACGGGAACCCGGTGGTCAGGTGCGTGATGCCTGCATAGCTTTCCGGCGTCTCAAGCTGCAGAGTTGAGCCAGCGTATACAATTTGTTTGACAAGATCCGGGCGGTGAAGTGCAAGGCGGGTTGCGACGAAGCCGCCCTGGGAGGTTCCGCAGATGACGACATTGCGGATGTTGAAGTTTTCCTAAGGGTCCATTACCAATTACCATTGACCAGTTTTGTGGGAGACGAACGAGGAGAAGAGCGATGTCAGTGGCAGTGTCCCAGAACGTGAACTCGTCACGACCAGTTGTGTCACCGTGCCCATGGATATCGACAGCGATCATGTTCCATTTCTTCCCCGCCTCGCCGCCGAGCATGGGATCATTGAATTGGGGTGAGAAGAAGGAGTTGTCTGTGATAAAGGGGTGGAGGAGGAGCAGAGTTGGGAGAGCTGGGTTCGGCACAGAGGGCACGGATCGGTAGCCGAGTGATACCCCGTTGGGTAGGGAGTGGTGCTGAAGTTCAGGGAGAAACATTTTTATCGCGGTGTTGAAGGATGGTTATGGAAAAGTATGGGTTATCGGCTGTGTTATATGTTGACGTCGACTATGATGCGGGGGATGGGCCCTTGAAGAATCGAAGACGCAGTAGTCCCGAACGTGGTACACCGCTAAAGACGCCGTGGGTCCGGAGATCAGAGAAAGTCCACGGGAATTATAGTGCAGCCCCAGTATTGAAGATCCATGGTTCAGTTACGTTTAGCGGACGAATCGCCACGTCACTCCGATGATGACGCTATTGTCTAGTCCTGTTGACACCTGCAATTGAATTTCGGTTTCTTGCACGACATATATCCGTACGACAGACACGATATTCCAAGGTTAATGTACTCTAGAGTATATGTATGATACACCGCTGATACTGAAATTTCAAGGGTTTGGAGTTGCACGGACAATCAGCGTCAATAATTGGCGGTGAATTGAAACCAAAGGTTTCGCAATGGCACACTTGACACTTCCCTCAAACCAAGATGTCCATCAAGTCATATTGAAGGAACCAAAGGAGTCCCCAAGCCAATTCTGAATTCTATACCAGGGCTAGGGTTTTAGGCTGTTATCGGATCCGATAAGAACGTCCCTTGAGTGTGCTATTCATAGCTTAAGCTTCCCCACACTTTAACTCCCCGCTTCACCTCTCCTCCCTCCGACTCCATTTGCAATCCTCCCTACCTTCACCATGGCCGGAAAAACTGCGCCAGACATGATGGCCGAGCCTCCCACTTCAGATCCGGGCCTTCCTAACCCCTCCTCGACGCACTCTTTCTGGCACTCCCCGCCCAGCAGCTTCCTACACGCGCACCGCACCACCGCGTCGCTCCCATCCTCAGTCAAAACTATAATCATCGGCTCCGGTATCTCTGGTAGCATGCTATACCACCACCTCCACTCTCTCGGTCTCTCCAACGCCACCCTCATGCTCGAAGCTCGCAACACCTGCTGGGGGGCGACGGGTAGAAACGGCGGCCACTGTAAACCCATGCTCTACCAAGCCAACGCGTTCCTTGAACTATGCAACGTGTTCGGCGCAGACGAAACACTGAAGCGGATCCGGTTCGAGCAGCTAAACCTAGAGTTGGTGAAGGAATACATTTCGGTTGAGCGCGTTAACTGCGAATGGGCCGAGTCACCATCAGCAGATGTTTTCTACGAGCCTGCACCGTTCAACCTTGCAAAGCAGAGCATCGCGGCACTGTCACGACTCGCACCCGATATCGCCGCACATATCCGCATCGTCGAGAACCGTCGAGAGTTGCGGGAGTCACTAAGAACACCCACCGCTGTCGGCGCTGTCGTGTTCACGGCCGGAAAGTTGTCACCCTACAAGCTTGTGTCGCATATCCTCGAGAAAGGCGTGAAATACCAGGGACTGAATCTACAGACCACAACACCCGCGTTATCAGTCTCTCGGTCGCCGGAGGGGAAGTGGGCCGTCGCGACACCGAGGGGGACTGTGCTTGCAGAAAGAGTCATCTTTGCCACAAATGCGCACACTTCACATCTCCTCCCCGTGTTCAGAGGTTGGATATACCCCGTGCGAGCACAGATGTCGGCTCTCATCCCGCCTAAAAGCCTCAAGGACTGTCCTTTGACACATACTTATGGACTAGTGCGAAACGACCGAAAAACCGCCTGCTACCTTATCCAGCGACCGATAGATGAAGACGGTGGTGGTGGTGGGGAGCTGATGCTCGGGGGTGGTCGAGAATTTGAGGAGCGCAAAGGAGTCGGACTACAAGACAATGCTATCAACGCTGGGGTCGCACAGAGTCTGCGTACCTCCGTGGCAGGATATTTCGCGGACGAAACAGGGTATGATGGCGAGGATACGATGGAGGAAAATCGAGAGTTGCGAAGAAGCTTTATCGAGAAGTTCCGACGGCTGCGGCTGGGAGGCGGTGCGGGGCATGATGTGTGGGATGCTGCGGAGGGCATGGGGTTCGAAGACTCGGATGATCTGGAGGGTCGAAAAAAGGAGCCACAGAGGGGGAAGGAATGTAAAGCGAGGATGGAGTGGTCGGGGACTATGGGTTTTAGTCGGGACGAGAGGCCGTTTGTGGGGCGTGTTCCGCCGGTAGGAGAGGAGGATGCAAAGAGGCTTGGAATCCCGACGATGCCGGACACGAAGGGACTTTGGATGCTCGCTGGGTTTGAGGGTCATGGTCTGTTACCCCGCTTACGTCACTGCGTATTGTTAGCTAACAAGTTGTGTGTAGGAATGGCGTTCACCCCAGGCTCGGCAAAAGCTCTGGCAGCTATGATTAACGCTGACAACGAGGGATCCAGTGGAGATAGAGCATCGTATGAATGGTTCCCGAAAACATTCGAGGTTACTCCAGTAAGGCTGGGGCTATTAGAAGAGGAGGAGGAGGATAATTGGGAGGAGTTGGGAAGGAATGATGATTGGGAGCTTGTTGAGTTGGAAGGATAGAAGAGGAGGAGAGGAGGGAGAAGCTTCGAAGGGGGTTTTATCTTGCATTGTTGCGGGCTGCATTGGGTGTCTATAAATACCTTTCCGTTTTCTTCGTGGCAAATAATGTAGAACGGAGGATAATTCACAATATTGTTCAGATGAGTGGACCCTACTTCATGCGTGAACTTTTCCCCCTCCCTGGTATCCTCAAAACCGCTCACCAGCAAAGATTTATCGTGAGAAAATTGAATAATTTTATCTGCGCCACGAGGTTAACTTACCTCTTTATCACCTGTCGGGGAGTGATTCCAGACAAGGAATTCTTGAAGTTGTAGTCTCGGGACGCGTTTTTTTTTTCGCTGCGCAGAAGCAGTGTGATCAGAGACTATTGAAGTCGTTTTATGCCAGGACCATAACGTTAAGTCTGTACAATTGCAAGTCTAGGAAGCAATGAGACGCATTTGTAACCCTAACCCATTATTTCACCTACAACGCTGTAAAGCCGCACGGGTTTTGTCGAAGGGTTTGTATTTTCTTACACTTACACTTCTCTTCGCCTCTCTTTTCTCTTACTCTGTCTTGATGCCTTTCGCCCAGCAATTACATCAAGACTCCCGACAGCAACTAGGGCGTGTCTCTGTGTTTCACCGCATCTTGAGTCCTCATTTGTCAAGCTGTGCAGCAACTTAGCAAATATATTCAGCCTCATGAGGGGAAGCGGAGTCGAGGGTGGTTCCAAAACGAATTCCATTCACTGTTCAGTGAAATCATCATTGAAACGTATCTATCATCAATCCATTCGCATTCGAAACAATAACGCACCCATTCTGTACTCAGCCAGTATGCCTCGTTCTGCGTAACTAGTTATAGTAACAGCGACTCTAACCTATTGACCAAGTCGGAATGTCTTCGCGACGCCAGAAACACCTTCTTAGTCCAGATGATTCACCCTGGTGGTCTGGGAAACGCGACAGGTTTAAGAAGTGGTTTAAACCGTCAAGCTCGCGAGCATCTTCAGTTAGAAGCAGGAGTCCGAGTCCCGCGCCGCCGCCGCAGCTGTCCAGGTCAACAACCCCCAGCTCCTCTACCGCAGCAGCGCAACCAGCAAATGCTACTACGGGAAGCCAAACCCAAAATGCCCCGCAATTGTCAATAAGTGGCGCGGGGAACCAGTCTGGACAAACCAGAAGGTAATACAGTGTGCCTCCCTCCTGTTGTCGCTCGAAATGACTTCGTGATGGCAGTCCCGCAACCAAACTTTGGGAAGATGCATTCGCAAGTCTTTCCTCCGAAGATCAGCATATCCTTGGCCCTTTGGGCGTCGGAGACTGCCGCGATGTTTTAGGACGATTAATCGAATCTACAATAGAAAAGAAAAGGCAGTGCGAGGAGGAGGCATGGACCTATACATGGCGAGGGAAAACGATAAATTTATCCGAAACGTTCGATAGTATTCTGGCCTGGATGAACAAGTTTAAACAAATCGGCGACATTATTGTGCAATATGACCCTGTACATAGCGCGCTGTGAGTCTCTTCCCCCAAGTGACTGTCAGGACATGCTAATGGGACGGGGACAGCCCATGGGCTGGTTTTCGATTTCTGCTGCTGGCAAGCCCTCAATATATAATCTAATCTACGACGTCTACTGATAAAAGCTAGCTCACAATCAGTGACTCCCAGAAAAGAGGGGCATTACTTGTCGGAATCGAGGCCATTGGAAACGCGGTTACAAGGTGCACCATTTACGAGTCTCTTTACCTTGGTGGGGCGAAAGTTACGGATGGCCTTGAAGGAGCTCTTGTGGCATTATATTCTGCGGCGTTGGTATACCTTGCGAAGGCTAAGTCATACTTTTGTCAAAACCCCGGCAGTACGTACCAGTCTCTCCATATAACTTGAGATAGAATGCCAAATGCTTCTCAGAGCGTATTGTTTCGGCGTTCTTCGATACCGACGAACATACCAACTTCCTTGTGAACATCCAAACGAAGGAGTCAGAACTCCAGAAATATCTTAATCTTGCGAAGGCAGAATGTGCGTTTAGGATCCCTCAAGGTGGATCATCCGATGCTAACTTGTTTCATGGCTCAAGATCAAAGGTCCACGCACCAGGATATTTCAGGTATCTACTGCTATAAGTACTCCAATGGGCCAACCCTCTTACTAACGGATTTGTTGTAGACAGTCAGGCGCAACTGAGAGGGCTTTTGGAAGGACTCAGAAGGCCCATCGAAAGAATCGAGGTCAAAGTTGACGAAATCCAAGACAGATTCAAGGAAATCAGGGATGTGTTAAGCGCCGAACGGCGCGTTGCAATTCTGAAGTGGCTTTCGGTAGTAAAATATGAGGCACATCATTCCCGAGCTCTGGCGGACAGGGAGCCCGGAACTGGTGCGTGGTTACTGCGGAGGCCAGATTTCAACGCCTGGCGAAATTCTGATAAATCGACTCTTCTCTGGTTGTACGGAAATCGTACGCCATCTCACCCGTGACATATGTCAAGAAAATGCTAATAATAGATCCATAGCCGGGGCTGGCAAGACGAAACTTACCGCCTTAGTAACTGAAACTCTCCGCAACGAAACTCAAAATGCTGCTATTGCTTTTTCTATTGCAATCGGGATGAACCTGAGCGAAATCGACCAGATTAAATAATGAGAGCCATTCTTCACCAGTTGGCACAATCGAAAGGGGGCCCGCTGTTGCCCCCTTGCGTTTCCGAATATGACAAACAAGAGCAAAGAGGCTTCTCGGGATCGCTGGATCTCCAGAAAACCGTTAACCTCATAGTTGAATGCGCAAACATTTATCCACGGATTATTATTGTCATTGACACTCTCGACGAGTGTCTTATCGAAGATCCGGTTGATCGCTGCAGTCAGAACACACGCGCAGCGCTTTTCGAAGCCCTCGACACTATCCAACAGCGAACTCAATCGTTGGTTCATATCTTTGTCTCTAGTCGGAGAGATATCCGGCGTCAATTTGTTTCAGTTCCAAATGTTTCAATCCAGGCGACAGATAATGCTAATGATATCGAATGCTTCGTAACAGAAGAAGTCGGAAGATGTATTGACAAGGAGAAGCTTTTGGGGGGTGATGTTTCGGATGAACTACGCGATGAGATTATTTCAAAACTTGTCGAGCAAGCGGATGGCATGTAAGTCTTCCTGTGATGTACAACATGCTGCATGCACATGCCAATAAAGCATGAACCATTATATATTCAATATTGTGTCAAATTTCCACGCTAAAATTTATCAGGTTCCTATGGGCTGCCCTGCAAATACAAAATATTTGCTGCGAAGAAACTCCCAGAGACGTACAAAATGCTTTGGGGCGCCTTTCAACCACGTTAGCCGAAACATATTCTTTGATATTGAGAGAGATTGAACGGAAGAGCCCCAGTAGACTCCAATTAGCAATAAAGACGTTGCTATGGGTCATGGGATCGAAGAGACTTCTCACCCCAGACGAACTGGACGCGGCTATATCAGTTTCTGAAGCCAACCGCAAACTCTCAAAGGGGATAGTCGAAGGTATTGGTATCAAGAGATTGCTTGGGCTTTGCCACAATTTCTTGGTGATAGATGAGCAGCTTAAGAAGGTTTGCTTCGCTCACCTCACTGTCCACGAGTTTTTGGAAACGGATCCACGATTTACAAAGGTTGATGCCCACACCCTTATTGCCGAGACGTGCTTTGATTATTGGCACCTTGCGAGTCTCCTTGATACCCAAAATCCGGACGCTAAAGATATTTTCGATAGACGGGATATCCTCTTGTGGGTTATGCGGGCGAATACTGGCCCTTTCATGCCCAGGCTAGCTTTAACTCTTCCTCCGCTGAAACTCTATCAAATTCATTGGTCATGTTCTTGGGTACCTGCAAAACGGCTAGTCCAGCATATACAAAGTGACTGCAGGAGTTCCCCCGGCATTATAGCGTTATGGTTTGTGATGTCTGGCGGGAGACCGATAGCCCTCTCCCAATGATGGCAGCAGCATTTTTCGGATTTGGCGAAAATATTAGCGAGTGGTGGAAATATCTGACCGAGGTGAATAGTGTCAACGGACAAGGTATCACTGTTCTGCAAGTTGCATGTGAAGGGGGCCACGAATGGGCTGTCCGGTTTTTATTGGCCAAAGGCGCCGATCCTCATGCTGTTCGAATACGTTACCATCAGTCAGAATCCATTGTTATGAACGATTCGCATTACGCAGTTATAAAACTTCTCCTGGACGCAGGTGTCTGCCCAGAAAGCTTCGCCTGCAGCAACATTCCATCTTCGTTGAACTTACTCCGCAGTCCTCGCAGGGGGGCAGCCGAACAATCTGAGGACAGAATATTATTGAATTCGCCATTAAAGGTTGCCGCTTGGGTGGGAAACGAAGCCTTGGCACGGTTATTGTTGGATTATGGAGCCAATGTCAATGGATTCGATGAAAAGGGTGACACAGTGCACTCATCAACCATCCGTCGAGGCACAGCGCTAAAGGCCGCTGTTGAAAATGGACACGAAACTGTCGTCCGTTTACTTTTGGAAAGAGGAGCTGCGACATGTGACGCCTTGGAAGTGGCGGTCCTAAAAAAGCAGTGGGATGTAATAATACTACTGCTGGCGAATGAAGCCGAGAAAAAAGGCGGTCCTGGGCGGCCGGAAAGAGAACTTGATATAAACTCCAAGTTTAAGAGCTGGGACTCAGTGGATGAACAATATATAACTGCCATCGAAGCAGCAGTCGATGCCGGGAAAATTTCGGTCGTACAGGCGTTGTTGGAAGGTGACGCCCAAATACCAACAGGCACATTCGTTTCTGCAATAGAAAGCGCTCGCTTTGATATCGCATCTTTGTTACTAGAAAATGGGGCTAATATCAACGAAAAGCGTATCAGACTGCACCGCTGTGTAGATACCGCCATGAGCTTTGCGGTCGAGGCAGGAAACATCAATACAATACGTTTCCTCTTTGAGAGGGGAGCAGATCTTACCGGCGTCGATAGGTATTGCTCTATTCTTTTTAAACCGTGGACACCCGGTTGTTGTTCGTACTTAAGACCGTCCTCCCATCCTTTGTATATTGCATCGAGGAACGGACGCCAGGATATTGTGACCTTATTGTTAGAGGAGGCCCGGAGCATGAGAGCGACGGATGACATATGCACACTAGCGTTAACCGAGGCTATCAAGTATGACCAGTTTGAGACTGCTGAGTTGTTGCTGGGGAAAGGCCCTAGGCTGGAGTATGTGCTAGAACTTTTCAAAAAAAACAGGACAAAAGTTGACCCCGACTGTTACTTGAGAGCTTTATGCGATGCTCCTCTCCGGACTTACTTTGAAATGACCACTATTGCTCTACTGGTTGATAGAGTGATCGACATCAACGCTGGTGTATTGCGATATTCCTCGGACCCTAAGCCCCAGACCCCGTTGGCGCTAGCGTTTCGGGGACACAAGGAACGCTGCGGACTTTCGTATGTGAATGATATCGATATCTTTGACAACGAGCGTGTTCGCCAGAGTCTCGACCTTATCCTCTTTCTTTTAGTGAATGGGGCGAACGCTACCGGGAAGAAGCAGTATGGTGCTTTAGCCACCGCTGCCGCTTTTGGGGATATTGGACTTGTGAAATTGCTACTTGAGAATGGTGGGGACATTAATAATGATAAAGCCTTTAACAGGGATAAAGAATTCAACCCTTTGGAAATGTCGATTGCATTTCAGCACCAAGATATTGCAATTTTCCTGTTGAGTAACGGGGCAGAAGCATCTGAGCACGCACTTCTCGCGGCGGCTTACCATGGGATGGAAGAGATGGTCTGTTTAATGTTGAACAAGGGGGCAAATGCCAGCAGCCATACCAAAGGAAGGAGTAAAATCTTAAGCTTATTAAGGCTGCCCATGACCAGTACTCCAACCTTTATTAGCGCCTTAGATCACGCAGTCAGTCAACACCATTACGAAGTCGCCCGAATTTTAATCGATGCAGGTGCGGACATAACTACGTTCTCTTTTGCATGGGCTGCTTTCCATGGACAAAAAACGATGCCGAGTTTATGTTAAAAAAAGGGGCGGATGTCAACCGCCGAATCGAAGGGAAGGACATTGTGGCGAAACATGATAGTATTCACAGGATTGATATGAAGCAAATGTTCAGTGCATTGGATTTCGCAACCATGAAACAACACCACGAAATTGTGCACACCTTGTTAGAAGCTGGAACATCTGTCAATGGTGGCGAAGGAGCCTCACTTCGTTGCGCCGCTTCTTTTGGAGATGAAACGATATTGAGGTGGTTCTTTGAGCGTGGAGGCGATGCCAATCTTCGTGATGACCAACTTCGCAAAGGGTATTACAGGAATCCTATGTTTGTTCGTGGTAGTGCTTTAGATACAGCGGCAGCGGCTGGTAATATTAAGAATGTGAAGCTACTTTTGGACAAAGGTGCAGATCCTAACGGCGGTGATGGACTTGCCATGTGCAGGGCAGCTGAGGCTGGACATGTCGCGATCGTGGAATTATTACTAGAAGGTGGGGATGGGGTGAATTCGATAACTACGAAAGATGACGGAGAACGATCACGCTCAGTGCTTTAACGTTGGCAGCGCAAAATTCTCACTGGTACATCGTGGCTTTCCTACTGGATCGGGCGGCGGATCCTAATTGTGGCGATGAAAGCGCGTTATACCATGCAATTATCGCCAGGCATGAGCCAACTGTGAGGTTGTTGCTTATCTCTGGAGCAAGTATGCACCCAGTCTTGGATCAGAGATATTCGGGCAAGAATCTTATCACTCCCTTGGATCTTGCAATCGACAAAGGTTTATAGGGAAATCGCAGTCTTACTCTTGGAGCACGGAGCCGTCGGCGGTTACAGGATTCTAACCAAAGCCGCCTGGAGCCCACACGAAGCAAAGCTACGCCGGCTAGTGAAAAACTGTGTCGGAAAGAGACCGGATGGATTCCGGATGCGGTTCGGGGTGGTATAAGTTACGGACCACATGTCGAGAAGTTTTTTTTTCAATTATGCTTCCCTTGCGTTCATTGTTTTCTTCTCCATGCCATTGATGTTTTTCCAGCTTTTTCGTATTCCATTTTCTTGGGCTGTATTTGAGTGCTATCCGCTGCGACCGTTTTGCACTGCAACCACAATGTACTCTTCGTAACGTTATGGACTGTTTTGGGAAGTTTGGGTTGTGATGATTTGTTGTGTTTTACATCTGCTGCTTTTTCTAGTTCGGGTTCTGGGGGTTCGGGGGTTTGTCGTATCCTATAATTGGTTTTCTATGTCTCTGCTGAAGTGCTCACGGAAGTGGAGAATCTGGAACGGGTAGTCACGGGGCGGCGAAACATTAGGGTATGCAGTCGTAGTATAAGGATTGAAATGGGTATCATGAGTGAGAATATTTTGTGTTGGTGCAACTTGGTAAGGAAACTATTGTATGCAGGGGAGGGGAGAGGGAAGCCTGGAATGTAATGGAACTATGGGGACAATGGTATATCTTCTCTTTGTAGTTAGCGAGGTATAGCTGTCTGAAAAGCTGCTTTTTGAGGGAGGATCGGAGGGTTATATGTGAATGTGAGGGGGTTTGTGAGGGAGTGATCATGAGAAGCTATGTTGCTGCAACTGGCCTACTGGTTAGAATCTTTAGATTTCAATTGTGATGGCATCCCTGTGAGTGTAAGCGCCTTTAGCTAGGAGCGTGAGATCCTTCATGTGGTTGTTGCGCCAGTGCTAACATGTATTGAATCAAATACTGCGCGTCCAAATGGTTCGGTTCATGAAAATTGCACCTGGTCATATATCGTCACTCACACATGAAAACCGCCATGACAGCACCTGTGAACCTTGACGTTCAGTACTCGTACAGTATGTTCCATATTGTGGCAATAGAGCTATTTCGTGTGCAAGTAACTTTCAATCATTCATATGCCAAGCAGTCATCCAAGATAGTAAACAAAACACCCATAACGCCCACTGTGCATAGCCCTCTAACCAGTAAATGTTCAAAATACACGCCAAACCACAGAATGCTATTTCTTCCTCATGGTCTTGACCTTGCGCTTCTTGAAGACCACACCTTCGCCAGCTGGAGGTTCATCTTCCTTCTTAACATCCATTGTCCGGTCTTCGCTTTCTTCGGCCTTAGTGGTGATACCTAGAGGACTCTCTTCCGGCTCTTTCTTGATATCTTCCCCCTTTACTTCATCCCCACCTTCGCCCTCGTCCTCGTCTTTCTTAACCCTGAAAGCAAATGGCTTCTTATCCTCGACCGCATCCTCCACTTTAGGCTCCACCTTTGCCTTCCCTTTGCCTTTCTTCGCGAACAGCGCAGCCACATCTACGTCCTCCCCATCCCGCGTCCCTGGATACGTCCTCTCCTGGATCTTAAAACTTCTAATCTCCTTATCGTCCTCATCAAGCTCATCCCATTTCCTCTTTCTTTCCGCCTCCTCCTTCTCCTTCTGACTCGCCTCTGCAAGCTCCTTCTGTAGCAACTCCTTTTCAGTCAACGGCGCCTTCGCCTCCTCAACCGAAACCGTCGTCCACTCCCCCGGCAGCGCCAAATCCCCACGAAACGCCTCAGGCATAGCAACACCCAGTGCTTCCAGCTCCTTCATCTGTCGCTTCTTCTCCTCCGCCGTCAACTCGCGGTTTGCGACTCCCCATCGCTCTCCTTTTGTCTGTTGTGGCTTTGCGACGGCGGGGGTAGGAACCGGCGATGAAGAGCTAGAGCCGGAAACAAGCGCGTTTAGCCTTGCAACTTCGCGCTTTGCATTCTCTGTAGCGGAGATGGCGCGTTCATTATCGCGGTGGAGATCGCGTAGGAAGCGTTTTAGCGCGGATTGGTGCTTTGCTGTTGCATCGTGGTTCTTGCGGCCAAGGGTAGTGTCTGTGACGAAGTCTTTGCAGTGCTTGCACCAGTACTTTGGGATCGATTTCCAATATTCCGACATTGTTGCCTGTGGATGACTGAGTGGAAGAGTAAGGTTGGAGTATACGTTCGTGACAGTATTTACCCGGCACAAAGCTGCAGGGGTCACTTCGAACAACAATACTACATCATACCCCCAACACCTCACCACAATCATGTTCAAAAAACCGTACCTCTCCTCTCCTCCCGTCTCTTCTCTATATCCCACTAACACAATCGAGAATAACCTCCGCACAAAAGACAAACATCAAATCCTCGGCACAGCGTGCCCTTCGCGCACGACTGCTCGAGCAATTCCCACTCCTCACACCACACATAGACGACATCCTCCCCAAGAAGTCACAGCTGGAGCTGATCAAGCTTCCGGACCGAATCTCCCTCTATGCACTCGACCAAAAAGTCCTTTTCTTCCAGCACTTTGACGACCCACTGATTCCGCACCTCAAGCTAGTGCATGCATACCCACAGTGCTTTCCACGGGTGCAGGTGGACCGCGGCGCGATCCGCTTCGTCCTCGCTGGTGCGCAGCTGATGTGTCCGGGGCTTACGTCGGCGGGTGCGTGGTTGCCGGAGAAGGAGGATGAGCTGAAGCAGGGAACGGTGGTGGCGGTGGGGGCGGAGGGGAAGCAGAGTGCGTGTATGGTTGGGGTGCTGAAGATGAGCACGGAGGATATAAAGAGTATTAATAAGAATGTTGCTGTGGAGACGGGGCATTATCTAGGGGATGGGTTGTGGAAGTTTGTGGTGGAGTAGGAGTTCGGGGTAGAACTGCTGCTACTGATGCCGGAGATTAACGACGCTCATGTTTAGCGCTTTCCGCCTGACGAATACATGGGAACTTACACGCATCCGTTTGCGTGAGGACGAAGGCTATGTACTGTTATGATTCTCAGTGCTAATTGGCTTCGAATGACAGGAGATGATCCCTGACAGGTAGAGAACCACAGATCTTCATATGCATACCATAGGATCTCGGGATGACTGCATCCATATGTCTATGTTTATTTGGCCCCTAGCACTCCGGCGAATGATCCTTCGTGACACTATATAGACCACAGATCGACTGCTATTCGCCATGCCTTCTCAATTCACCCACCACTCTTATGTATTCCGCACAGAACTCACCTCAATCTGTACCAAGCCCCGTAGAATCCCAGGGGAAAGTTGCCGCTTGAGGATGAATGCTTGGAGCTTCCAACCAGTCAAAGGAGCACCTACCCACAACGCCTTCACGATCCTTAACCTACTCAGTGACCTACCTAGCTCCCGTCGTTTTCTCTCCGTGACTTTGTATGGTCACCTTCAACATTGAGAGCTAGATCTATAGAGTAAACTGTGTCTCAAACCATTCCAAAATTGACTCGCAACATCCAGCAAGACTCTGAGAGTAATTACCCCGGAATAGTCTACAGAATTTCACGAATAAAATATAGCTAACTAGATCGCTCGTATTTGCGCTTAGAGCGTACCACCGCCCCTGGAAGTTTTCCTGCCAATTTTTTTCTGTTCATGAAAATGGACTTGAAGATTCATTTTTACCCACGCTTGAGTTCCAAACTAAAAACCCATATTTTGGCCGCAGTCTTGGCACACTTACCCTGCCTCCCCTTCGTACATATTCCGAAAAATTTCTCTGTTCTTTTTTTTCCTTTCTTCTTTAGTGGAATCTTTACTCGTCAAGAGTAACAGATTATTATCGTCTTCCTTATAGCTAGAGAATTCCGGGGACTCTTTCCCAGCCCGATGAGTTTGTGGACACGGAAGCAATAGAAAAATTCCCCAGTGCTTGCTCGTGGTAGGCGGTGGCTTACCAGCTGCGTATTCGGCGTTCCGGGTACGGGTTGAGAGGTGTTGGGGAGATATACGCTTTGAAGTCAATTGGGCTGCTGGATGGGTGCGATGTTAGGTTCGCGTTACGAGTTGACTTGCCGTCTGCTGCGACTCCATGGTCTTTGCGCAGTACGTCGGCGCTCTATCAGTTCCATTGCCATTGCCTCCATCCCTCATCGCACCAACTATAAACCCATATCGTACACTCCAGCCATCCCCATCCTAGTTGACAAAAAGCTTCAACTTGGGGTTCCAACATCATTCAAGTCATAATCATCCCGCCTAATCACTATCATCCTCCACAACAGCTTTCCTCTTCTTCCCCTTCTTTCCTGACTTTGAATCCCTCATCTCCAGAATCTATGTACCCCCATTAGCCCATGGCTCACATGGACAGTCGTAGAAAACCACATACCCTCTCTCGCACCTCCAGTTCTTCTTTCCGGACTTTCGCACGGTTTAGCGCCTTGACGGATGCTTCGATCCTTCGCTTCTCTTCTGCTTCACGCTGAGCTTGCGCTGCTGGGTCGAGGTCGCTCACATCTAGCGAGACGGTGGTGGTGGCGGTGGTGCGTTTGGTGGACTTCTTTCGGCGGGGTTTCGAGGAAATGGGTGGGTGTGCGCTACTGCCGGAGAGGAGGCTGTCGAGAGCGGCGGAGGCGGCGGAGAGGGTCGATGTGGTCATTGTGGAATGCGCGGACCGGAGGCGCCACGAGAGATCAGGGACAAAAGGGTGGATGTGTTTTGACTGTCTCTTCGCTGCCTTGTCACGCGTCTGTTGGTTTGGCGTTTGTTATCAGATGCATCTACATTAATCATGCGCTAGCAACTCTCCGACGTCATCGGTTTCAGCGCATTGCCCGCTCTCCTTGCTCGAGCAACATCCCGCTTAAAAGCCTTCCGTCCCCCACTTCCGTCCTTTTCCAAAGTACCAAGTACCTCCTCTCACCTTCACTATTTGTTCAACAACACCTCAATCACAATCAAACCAGCACTCCAACAAACAGCTACAATGGACGTTTACTACTACTTCAACTACCGTACCCACCTCTCTCTCTCTTCATTCCCTTGACTCTGCCGCTGACAGAAAACAAGTCTCCGCCGGCTGGATGGTGCTTGAGGCGATCCCCCTCATCGTCTCCCCGACTATGATCATCACCCTCCTCTCCCCCGAAGTCCGGGAGTCAACCCGTATGTTCCCCCTACCCCATCGGCGCACATATTCTAACCTCCCCACAGACCTCGAAGAATACCTCTCCCGCTCTCTCGGCTTTACTTTAATCGCCTTCGCGATTCTCAACCTCCTCCTCACCGGCTGCGTACCTTTAACCGTCTGTCCCCCCTCTCCCCCCACTTTATCTCCACCTAACACCATCTAGTCCACACTTTCCGAGCCCGCCGCCGCGCCCGCAGGCACAGACCTCACGGACCCCACTGCTCCCTACGCGGTGCCGAGTCTGTCAATCACGTTGACATACCACTGCGCTGTTGCGTTTTACTGCTACACACAGTATGCGGCTGGGTATGCGCTGACGTATACCATTGCTGTTGCGGTGCACTCCTTGTTTGCAGCGATTGGAGGGTGGGTGCTATTGTTTGGGGCGAGTAATGGTCATATTTCGAGGAAGACGGGGGCGGATAAGAGGACTAGTGGGTTTCCGTTTAAGAATGCGGAGGCGGATAAGAGGAAGGGGAGGAAGGGGTTGTAGGTGTGGAAGGGGGGGGATGATGGAAGGTATGAAGGGCTGTATCATATAAAAACGATGATGGGTAATTGCTTTTTGATCGCTTGTTGTGAGAGATGGCGAGTTTCGCTGTGAGAGAGGTAGAGGTTAGGTATTCGGTTGAAACAAATCCTACGCTCAACTGGGTGCATGACCATGCATATTGAAGTACTCACAACCTGTCACTCGATACTGTTTTTCGTCCGACGCGCAAGTATAACGCTGGTCCTACATCGTAGCTTTGTATCTATCTGGCCCTTATCTCTTTAAATCTGGGCTGGTTGTGACGCGATGGGTTGCTACCCGGTAAGTTTTTGAGGCGCGACGTTGAAGCAACCAAGAGGTATAGCAAATAAGGCTGGCAAATGCCAAGCCACAATTCTGTACTTAATTCATCAGCAACTTTATAACTTTATGAGTTGTAGGCCATTTAGTTGATTCTTTTGGTGTATTCTCAACTTCTCGCTGTCCCGTGGCGATTTAGAAGATTTGGAGTTTAGGAAGCGAGAATTAAGGACTGAACCCATTTTCCCGCAGCTCACCTTGTTCTACTGTACTTCTAGACTGACCAAATCCTCAAACCTAACCCAGTATTTCCCCCCTCGACTTTACAGATTTTCCGAAACCCGTTTTCCAAACTGGTTGCTTAGAACGACCTCCCCGCCGCCTCATTCGAAGACTTCCAGATTCAAAATTTTCGCAGGATGTCATCCATTGGTGTTCCAAACTCGGTTGAAATGTCTTCTAAACTCGTTCCAAACGCTACGGGGAGTCTACTGTAGCTTTTTATCAATCCGGCCCTATCTCCTTCCATTGGGCGATGGTTTGCTACCAGAAAGCTTTTGAGGTGTGCCGGGTAAATAATGACGACGAAACCGCCTCGATTGAACCAAGAACGCGCTGGCGCGAACTCCTAACATTCAACCTCACCATTACCACCACCACCACCACAGCGCAACCCACAAATCCTCACTTCCAACCTCACCACAACCATGGAGACATCCCGCGGCCCCCCCCGGGTCAAAAACAAGGCCGCTTCCGCGCAACAAATCAGGTACGTCCTCCCCCATCCCCCGCGACATGCACCATCCTAACCCCCCGTTTCCAGCGCGGAACAAATCCTCCGCGAAGCCTTCGAGCGACAAGAGCCCGGACTCCAAGCGCCAACTCAGCGCTTCGCCGACCTCGAAGAACTCCATGAATTCCAAGGTCGCAAGAGGAAAGAATTCGAAGACTATGTCCGACGGAACCGGATCAACATGAACAACTGGATGCGATATGCACAGTGGGAGTTAGAGCAAAAAGAATATGCGCGTGCACGGTCAATCTTTGAGCGTGCGCTTGATGTGGACGCGAGGAGTGTGGTGCTCTGGTTGAGATACATCGAGGCCGAGATGAAGACGCGGAATATCAACCATGCACGGAATCTACTCGATCGTGCGGTTACGATCCTGCCGAGGGTGGATAAGTTGTGGTATAAGTATGTGTATATGGAGGAGACGCTGGGGAATATTCCTGGGACTAGACAGGTGTTTGAGCGGTGGATGAGCTGGGAGCCTGAGGAGGCTGCGTGGAGCGCGTATATCAAGCTTGAGAAGCGATATGCGGAGTTTGAGAGGGCGAGGGCGATTTTTCAAAGGTTTACGCAGGTGCATCCGGAACCGAGGAATTGGATAAAGTGGGCGAGGTTTGAGGAGGAGTTTGGGACGGAGGATAATGTTAGGGAGGTTTTCACGACGGCGATAGAAACTCTGGGTGATGAGTTTATGGACGAGAAGCTGTTCATTGCCTATGCCAGGTATGCCTCCTCCACACACACACCCCGGACAGCAGCAGCTAACAAACATCCCAGATACGAAGCCAAACTCAAAGAATACGAGCGCGCGCGGGTCATCTTCAAATACGCACTCGACCGTCTCCCACGCTCCAAATCCCACCTCCTCCACAAAAACTACACTACATTCGAGAAACAGTTCGGTGAGCGCGAAGGGGTCGAAGATGTCATACTCTCTAAACGCCGGGTACAATACGAAGAGCAGATCACAGAGACCCCCAAGAACTACGACATATGGTTCGACTATGCGCGACTCGAAGAAACCCTCGGCGACCCTGACCGAGTCCGTGACGTCTACGAACGCGCCATCGCCAACGTCCCTCCAACCCGAGAAAAGCGCCACTGGCGCCGCTACATCTACCTCTGGATCTTCTACGCACTGTGGGAAGAGATGACCGGAAAAGACATAGAGCGCACCCGACAAATCTACTCCGAATGTCTCAGACTAATCCCCCACAAACAATTCACTTTCGCCAAAATCTGGCTCTTCAAAGCCCACTTCGAAATCCGACAAATGAACCTAACCGGGGCCCGGAAAACCCTGGGGCAAGCAATCGGTATGTGTCCCAAAGACCGGCTGTTCAAGGGATACATCGAGCTAGAAACAAAACTTCACGAATTCTCCCGCTGCCGCACACTTTACGAAAAACACATAGAATTCAACCCCTCCAACGCAGCAACATGGATTCGTTTCGCCGAGCTCGAAATCGCCCTCGAAGACGACGAGCGCGCCCGCGCAATCTTTGAACTCGCCGTTGCGCAGGAAACTCTAGATATGCCTGAGCTTGTGTGGAAAGCATACATCGACTTTGAAGAAGAATCCGGCGAGTTCGAACGCACTAGAAACCTCTTCGAACGTCTCCTTGAGAAAACAGACCACGTCAAAGTCTGGATCTCATACGCGCACTTCGAAATTAACGCGGACGAAGCCGGAGGTGAAGACGAAGAAGAAGCCGAGGTATCCGAAGCTGCGAAATCCCGTGCCAGAGCAGTGTTCACAAGAGCGTATACCTCTCTCAAGGCGAAAGACCTCAAGGAGGAACGTGTGGTGTTACTGAACGCCTGGAAGAGCTTCGAGAGTACACATGGCTCGCCGGAGGATCTGAAAAAGGTTGAGGTGCAGATGCCGAGGAGGGTTAAGAAGAGGAGAAAGCTGGATGATGATAGTTATGAGGAGTACATGGATTACCTCTTCCCTGCTGATGAGCAGGCGAATGCGGGTGTGTTGAAGCTGCTGCAGGCTGCGCACCAGTGGAAGATAGCGCAGGAACAGCAGTTGGGTGGGAAGGGTGGTGTATAATATCTAGTATGATAAGAAGACTTGAAACGAGCTGTATAATATCTGGTGGAGGAATGGAACAAGCTGGCCCAGCGGTTAAGGGGGGGGGGGGGTGTTGAGATGCGGTGATAGCTCGCGGGTAAGAACACATAGCCGGAGAAGAGAACACATGGATTGACGTGGAGGTGGAGAGGATTTAGAATAGACACGAAGCGCGCGAGGTTCAGGTTATTTATTTTCCAGTTTCTTTGAGTTATTTTACACAAATCCAGATTCTGAGTGAGTTTTCGTGACGGAATCCTAGTCTCGATTTGACGTTCACCCAACAAGTTGCTGTGAAGCTGTGTTATCTCCGGAGGAGGTGGGTGGTAGTTGATGGAAAAAGTACTCACACTGTAGACGAGACAGTATTCGGTTTCAGCGCGTTTAACCTCGTAGTTTACTCTCCACAATATTCAAATCTACCTTCAGCACACTCCCCTAGATTCAGCGGGTACAAAACGCAAGGGCGCTGATTGAGTGGCTATGAGAGTTAGTGTCCTGGTGTACCATCCTGCCATTGGACCCCCGGTAGGAACCGCGAACACGCAGTATGTTGCAAGATGTATAAGATAACTGATATGATCCATCAGCGTCGTGCCGCCCTGGACCACATACACACCACACCGCGGAATTCTAGATCGGAGACACATACCGGTGAAAAGTTCATGTACCAACCCCCAAATGACCATAGCAGCAAGCTCCAGATCCAACCAACCAACCGTTCGAATTCCCCGGAAAAATTCAAACTCCACGTGTAGAGAGACACAGAGGACGGCGCTTCCTCGCTGAACCATCCATCTAGATAGACGAAGACCCGGTGAAGGTGAGACAATTCTAAGCGGTAACGAATGGCGTATATAACATTCATGCAGATCCAGCCGCCAAAAATCCTCCATCTGTAAGCGTGTGCTTCTCCTTTCGTGAAATATTTTCGAATCCCATAGTGGGGTAGAGGCACAGATTGAATGGTGAGGCAGGCGAGGGCGTTTCTGCGCTAGATAGATAGACGACGCTGTTGCAAGAAGGAGGAGCAGGAGGAGAAGAGAGTTGGTGTAAATGGTAACTAATGCCCATTCCAATGTAAAGGTTGCATGCGTCTGGCGGGTGTGTTGCGCCCATCTAACATTTCGCAGCTCAAATAAAGTTAACCCCAGCAATAATAGCATTCACCGATGGGGAATTTGCGGCGGCGGCAGCGGTGTGGTGGCTTTGAAAGCTCGAGGATATGTTACTCGCCAAATTATCATCAATATAGACGACGAGTGGATTAAGGCCGGGCAAAAGAGTGATTTCTGCAGGTTTTGACTTTTGAGCCTGCCTGCAATCTTCGTGTTTATAGCACTTAGTGCTTTGTAGCACCAGGTTTCGAACCCGTACCGCGGCGTTTGTAACACCGACACCTAGTGTTTCTAGCACCAGGTAAACTAACCGCTCAGTTGTATATACGTTGATTACAGCCATAGTAATGTAGAGCTTCTGATACGTACACGAGATCTGAGTAATCTCGGTCCTGGGTAAGATAGCTTCCGCCCGTTTGGTAATGGTTTATAATGCAAGGAAAAAGTAGACTCTCTATACGGATTCCGAGCATGACACATGTTGAGACTCGGAAACGACTTGGGGGTGGAAGTTGCAGTTGCAATTGCAGTTGAGAGGCAAAGAGGATGAGGATAAGGAGGAGAACCAATCCGCGCTCTAAGTACTTGAGTGCTTACTATAAGGTACCGGGTGGGATGTATAGATACCTCAGTTGCTCCGTTATACATTTTAACATTGCCACATAAAGCAGCTTATGTAGCTAGCTAACGGTAGGCAGTGCAGATATTTGGAGATGCACAGTACAAGAAGATAACCTCCAACGCCATAATCATACCAGTCTAAAACATCTCATTTCCCATCTCCCAAGCATCAGCAGACGACTGCAAACCGAGAACCGAAGTCAGAATCAAGATAATTGATGGTCATAGAGAATTGTCACCTTGGAACCCAACTTCAGAGCTCAGTCGTCCCGTCTCTACCCCTCCCTACGTCTTTTTCGCCCACTTGTTGATGGTGATTGCAAACGCAGCAATGAGAACTCCAACGAAAGAGTGTTTCCAGATGCTGTTGATAAGTGGTCTCCATGTGTGACCGACGCCGGGCAGCTAGAGGTCGGGGGGGGGGGGCAAATGCCTGACCCCACAAGGCTGCAGGCTGCTATAAAGCTTGCAGTAAGTCTGGCAGCTAATTTCTTTAGCACAGCACACAGTAAGCAAAGTGACACGCGGTTCGGATACGCAATTGAGTTATACCTTCCAACCACGGGAAGCCATGTCGTCGTTATGCGGATTTTTCGAGGGCGGGGGTCCAGTAGCCTAGATTTATAGTGGCTAAAACCACATAAGTAGCCAGCACGGACGAACCAGTCCACCCAGTAATCTCGGTAGCGAGAGACAACTCGGAGGAGCGTTGTTTGTATTGTCGTTATCGGCCCTGCAGGGAACGCTGCGGATTTTCCGTCGTTGGAAGAGCCGATGGCGAAAATAAGCGGTTAGATCGACCAGCCGGTCATCTGTAGATTCGCAGACCGGTTAGATAAAAATCCTAATTTCTGAAGTATTGTATCCGGGTGGATTGTATGGTGATAGCAAAGTATTGGATTGCGAAATGAATGTGATGGCGATTGTTGGCCATAGCTCACCACTCGCACGTCTCAGGCAACAACTTAATAAGATCGCAGAGGATCAAGATAGAAGTCGCCGTGCCAGTTGTTTATCCAAAATTCCAAGGGACATCTCAATCCCCTTCAAAACCCACTTTCTTTTATTCTCGCACTACTTAGGTCCAGAAAAGTGGAGCTACTCGAGTAGGCCTTCGGTGATATACTCACCACTCATTCGCGATTCACTCGCTATGCATTAATACCAAACTCCATAAAACGCCAATACTCCTACATCCACACCTTCATAAACGCATCCACCGTCCTACCCTCCCATCTACCCTCACCAAACTACCCCAACCCCGCCGGCGGCCCCCCAGTAACCGTCTCCAACAAACCCCCCGTAACAACCCCCAACAGCCCCGTTTTCTCAACCCCAAACACCGCCCTCGCAACCGTATCAAAGACTCCCTTCACTCCCACCCCTGTCTTAGCGCTAATCCCATCTTTCCCCCCATCCAGTACTTCCCACTTCATTGTGTCCTGACGCGCATCCAGCAACGGTTCCTTCATAACCTGTTCCATAGCCTTCTGTACCTCCTCTTTAATCCGCTCCACTATCGTAGCTCGATCATTCAACGACGCGCCCTGATATTCCTTCTCCTGTTCTCCCGCCGGAACAAGCAGGTCTTGCTTGTTCAGCACGATTCCTACGTACCGTGTCCCCCCCGCGCGGTTCCGCGCATATGTAACATGGTACACTAGGTCCTCGAGTACGGACGGGAGCGTTGTAAGCGGGGCTGAAGTGTCAATAAAGAAGAGGATGCTAAGATCTAAAATCGGAACAGAGTGTAGAAAGTGGAGGCGTACTTCGCGCCGGTCTGACCCGCCGATGTCGGAGAGCACTAGAGAAGTTTTGCGGGTGACGGGGAGCTCCTCGACTATGTATGCTTCTTAGCTGAAGGTACGGGGAGATGGGGGAGGGAGGAGGGGAGGGGCACTGTTAACACCATCCGTCGGCTTCACGGAAAAGTATTCGCCGTGTTTGAGGCGGAAGAGGAAGGTTGTTTTTCCGGATCCGCTAGGACCGAGGAGGAGACATCGGGGTGCGATTGGAGGTTGGGTTAGTATTGTGGAAAAGACATGAGCACGGTAGCGAAGACAACTGCAATGGACCATTTGTTTGTGTTATTGAGAATTAAGAATTAAGGCGTGGTAAGGAAATAAGAGCAGATTTGAGAGAAGAGAGATAAGATGATACTCTCTCGAGGTTGTAGGATACTCTGGCAAAAGATATCTTCTGGATGGATAGGAGATGGTGGTGGTGTGATTGTGAGAATGCGAGAAGGAAGAGGTTGAGGAAGTTCATGTACATGCCTCACCCGAACGCCCACTGAAACCTCACATGGCACGTCGAATGAGACCAAATTATCGCTACCCTTGAGCGAGATGGTGCAACGATAGCTTCAATTCTTAATTTGTTGATTTGGGTTTTTAAGATATTCATTTCTCATCACTCGACGAGAAACATGTCGATGTTGTCCCCGCAGTTCTCGACACTCATAAAACTCTTATGCAACTGCTACATCGATTCCACTCTGACTACCACACTTCCTTTGTCCACTTCCACATGCATCCCCAGCTCTCTGGTATCATCAACTTCACTCAACACCACTTCCTCTCCTGCTTGCGTACACACAAGTTTTACCTGCAACGGACTCATTCCAAACCATCTGCCGGCCATACCCCTCAGAGTACTAACCGGTGTTCCCTTCGGTACCTTCCTTTTCTCCACCTTCTCGCCGCACAAAAACTCCATCTCCACCAACTTCGCAGCCAACGTTTTCTCGCTCTCGCCCTTATCCACCGCCACCGTTGGTTCACCATGGAGCTTGCACAACTCTTCCCAACGGCGGTGTCTAGCCAGGATCTGCTCGCGGTTGTCAGGGGAGGCGGCGGCCTCCTTCGCAATCCGCGAGAGATACCAGATCTCGGCGTTTTCTCGCTCTTTGGCTGTGATAGTCGAATGGTTGAGGATTGTTACATTGCTGGGAAGTCGCCCGATTGTGAGCATGTGCGCTTCGTCCAGTGTGACACCGGTGTACAGCGGGTTGTGGGAGATGCGGAGGCTGGTGAGCTTAGGGACTGCGGCAGGTAAGGCGTCGAGCGCGGAGAAGGAGGGAAGCGCATTGTATCCAAGGTCTAGTCTGTCTAAAGCTGGGAAAACGGTGTTTGGCGGGGTAGAGAGGGTAGAGATTGTGTTGTGCGCTAGGATGAGGGTTTTTAGATTGGGAAGCTCGGACAGCGGGCAGACGGATGTGAAGGTGGTAATATTGTTGTAGCTCAGGTCTAGCGCTGTCAATGACACAGGGAATGGTGGTGGAGACGGAATATGCGTGATGTTGTTGTGTGGGGCGATCAACGTTGTGACAGCGGGGAAGAGCGCAAGCAGTGTGGAGAGCTCGGACCAATTCATGAGGATATTTCCGATCTCTAGGGAGGTTATATTGTTGAAGCCTTGAGACGAAGAAACTGACAGTGAGCTGAAGCGATTGCCGCTTAATCGCAAGGATTTGAGCTTGGGTAGCGCAGAGCAGACTAGGGCTACATCCTCGAGTCTTTCGAATCGATTCCGCGATATATCGAGCTCCTCGATATCTTTTTCCGTCAGCAGTTGCTAACATCCCGTGCAAACCGGATAGGTAATACTAACTAGGACATGTTGCACGGATAACGGCGATGTCGTCGACACGGTCGATCCCAAGGCCGTCCAGGAGTATTATCTTGAGCTCCTGTAGCTGTGAGAGCTTCTTTATAATCTTGTCGAAGCCCACCTCTTCGAAGACTTTATTGGCAGTGAGGGATATGGATTGATGATGACCTGGCGGGTCCTTGTCCGTGGTATATTTCTTCCTCAGGCCCTCTATGAATGATAATGAGGGATCTGGTTTCCGAGTAGGTCGTATGAAGGAGCCCGCGTTTGGAATGAGACCTGGAGTTGACGTTAGTATCCGTTTTCAAGAACACACAAAGCCTCCTCACCGAGCTTCACAGATATTTACTCTCAGAAGTTCCAAGAGGTCTTTAGAGCTGTATGTACGTACATTCAAAATACTGCTTGCCCTCATGCTCGCCAGAATGTTTTCCCCGCACAGCAGCATCCCATTCCACACCCAGCCATTCCCCCTTTGTTGTGCCTACGCGCCCAATATAGCGGACTGTGCAGAGGCCTCCATCATACGAGAGTCGTTGGTTTATGTGGAAGCTGTGGGACATATTACTTGTTCGTCGTTGTGAATGGCGGGGCAAGGGTTGGGTCACAGAGCTGAGCTGTTGCTTTGCCGGGTAAGAGCGCTAACTAAGGACTGGGATCTTGGGTGGGAAAAAAGTCGGTGTGTAACACAACCGACAGCCTTGGTGCCGCTTCACAAAACCAACCGCCTCTCGTTCAGCACTCGTCGACAATACCGACATAGCGACATCCCCTCCTTTTGCCAGTGGTCATTCCTTCTCCAATCAATCGATCTCATATACACACAATTATGCAGGCCGCACGACGGGGCGTCATTGCCGGGCTGCGGGGCCCGGTGGCAACGACTTCGGTAGCTCTACGAATTGGCGGCAATCAACGGATACAGAATGTGGAGAGGATCAGGATGTACTCGCTGCTGGCTTCGAACCGGGTGAATGTGGGGAACAGGGATTTAGCGGCATTCCCTCCCGCGGTGCTACGGAGTGAGTTCTCAACACTTGGTCGATGGCGCAACATGGAGAGCAAGCCAGCCGAAGAGGAGCAGAAGAAGGCCGAGGAGACCAAAGAGGGTGAAAAAGAGAAGAAACCCGAAGAGGAGGACTCAGATGGCAAAGAAAAGAAGGAGGAGAAAAAGAAGGAGGAGCCACCCCCACCACCACCCCCGCACGGCGACAAATCACCTCTCACAGTCTTCATAGAGACGCTCCAAACCGAGCTTAAGAAATCGCAGGAATGGCAGGAGTCCACCAAGCAGCTTGCCGACTCAGCAAACCAGTTTACCGAATCTCCGGCGGTACGGAAGGCGCGCGAGGGATATTCCAAGACCGCCGAGGTTGCCGGAAAGGTTGGAGGGAAGACGGCGGAGACTCTGGGGAAGACTGCATCCGCGGTCGGGCAGGGTGTTGCGTGGACCTGGAATACACCCGTTGTCAAAGCTGGTCGGACGGTTGTGAAGAAGACCGGAGAGGGTGTGGCACAGGTTACCAAGCCGGTTCGAGAGACGAAGGTGTACAAAGACGTTACGGGTAACATTAAAGAGGTGATTGATGACGGCTCCAGTAGCCGATATGGTGGTTTTTTGGAGCGTGAGGAACGTAAGAAGCAGAGAGAGCTACGGGAAAGCAAGTCCCAGCACAAACGCATCGAGAAGCTTGATGAAGACCCCAAGTGAGTGGCCTGTCTCCCGCCCCGTTGCTAGCACTAAATAGGATCCAGCGCTGGTACCAACGTGACGCTACACAAAGACGCCAAGTGGAAAGAAAGCTGGCGCGAATTCCGCGATTCCAACAAATTCATGCAAAGCATATTCTCCGTGCGCAAGAACCTGGAAGAATCCGAGAATCCTGTGGTCGAGTTCGGCCGCAGTGTTGCGGACCGCTTTGCTGGTTTCTTTGCCGAGAACGAGACCGCAATGGTGATCCGCAAGATGCGCGAGATTGACCCCAATTTCCAGCTCGAGCCATTCCTCCGTGAACTCCGTGAATACATCCTCCCAGAGGTGCTTGATGCATACGTTAAAGGCGACACCGAAACATTGAAAGCATGGCTTTCGGCGGCCCAGTTCAACGTCTACCATGCGCTGAATAAACAATATGCTATCAATGGTCTTATGCTTGACGGAAAGGTCCTTGATATCAGACACGTTGACATCCTTTCCGCAAGGATTCTGGATCCCGGCGATGTCCCTGTGTTTATTATCACCTGCAGGACGAACGAAGTGCATGTTTACCGAGATCTGAAGACGAAGGAGTTAAAGGCGGGAGTCGAGGATCGGGTCCAACAAGTTACTTATGCCATTGGAATCACTCGACTTGCGGATGAGGTTGCAAACCCTGAAACGAACGGATGGCGTTTGATTGAGCTGCAAAAGAGTGCTAGGGACTTTATCTAGTCTGTCGTTCGTGTTGTCCGTGTTGGTGTTTTGTTAGCTAGGTCATTTGGGCGTTGGTTACATAAAAATCTTTATCCCCCTTTGGTTTACAGGTTGTATATAGTCTTTTTCTTCCTCAATGATGCGTGGTGTGCTGTGTGTGTGGGGGGGGTTTCATAGACCTGGGTCTTTTCTTTCGGGTCAAAACGCCACTCTTGTATTTATATGACCTCTTGAGGCTTGTAAGATAGGCATGTGGGTGGAGCGGAGGGTCAGTGATATAGGGCGGAGTGAAGGGTCAGCGATACATATTGACGGCATAAGATGAAGAGACGAATTGGAGACATGAAGTTGGCAGAAGTTGGCTACACGGACCATGAGTGACTCTTGATGAGACACATCTACCATCGTCTTGGCAACACCAACCTCAGCTCTTTCGACGTCATCCCCGGACCTCAAACTTAACAGCATGGCATCCTCAGACCAAGAACACCCTCGATCCACCGACCAACACCGCCGCCGCGACCGCTCAAGAGACAAAGAAAAAGGAAAAGACCGATCCCACCGCCATCACCACCGCCGTCACCACCGCTCCCGCTCACGATCCCGCGATCGCCATCACTACCACAAGAAGCACTCACGAAGAGACGACGACGCCGATGAAGACCGCCGCCGGCGAAAAAAATCGCGTAAAGATGACGACGGTCGGAAAAAAGACGATTCACGGCGCGACTCGGAGGAGAAACGCCAGCGCGACGACGACGCGCCTCCTTCCAACCCCAAACGCGATGAATGGATGATGGCACCCTCAGCCGATTTCATAGACTACACGCAAAAGGGCGTACGCAAAGCCTCTCCAAAACTTACCGCAAAACCCGACTACCGTCCCATCATCCACAAAAACGAGCTCAACGCGCAGCTCGTCGCCGGGAAATCTCTCGATGAGTATGCGGATGACACCAATGCGAAGGGAGTGCAGTATACATTTGGTGATAGTGGATCTTCCTGGAGGATGACGCGGCTGAAACGGCTGTATGAAGCGGCGAATGAGAAGGGTGTTACGGTGGAGGAGTTGGCGTTGGAACGGTATGGTGATTTGAGGCTGTTTGATGATGCTAGGGAAGAGGAGATGGAGCTGGAGAGGAGGGAGGTTTATGGTGTTGATCGTAAGGACGCGAAGGATAGACCCACGGGGGAGCTATATGCAGAGCGGATGCGAAAGCAGAAGGAGGTGGAAAGTAGGAGGGAGGAAGCGCGGGCGAGAGAGGCGCCTCCCCCAATGCAGTCGGTGATGGAGACGAAGGTGTTGGATCAGACTGCGTTAAATCGCATGCAGGCGGCGTTGATGAAGGCACAGCTTCGCGGGGATCCTAAAGCCGCTAAGATGGAGGAGGAGTATAACGCCGCAATGGAGGCATCACGGCAGGGAGCGCGGAACGACAACGTGGTGGTGCTGTCAGCTATGGATAACCGTCAACTTGCAGGGCTTGAGAGACGCGTGGGAAGAGAAGTTCTACAGGGAAAGAAGGGAAGGTTGGTTGAGAATGAAAACATGACGATTGATGACATGCTGCGAGAGGAAAAGATCACGAGAGGGCAAGGGGCAGGAAGACAGATGGCCGAACGAATCTCAAGAGATGCAAAGTTTGACGTTAACACACCACCCTCCGCTTCTTCTTCTTCATGAATAGTCACTAATCTCCCCCCAGGACAACCTCGACTACCTAGACGAAAACGCGGCAAAATTGGCAAAGCGAGTACAAAGGAACGAAATCGACATCAAAAACATGGCCATCAACGAATTCAAGAAAGTCCAGAGAGTCCTCGATACATGCCCGCTCTGCCAACAAGACGACAAGCCTCCATTAGCACCCGTGATATCCCTCGGTACCCGAGTCTTCCTGACTCTCCCTACTGAACCAGAAATCGGTTCCGGCGGCGCTATCATTGTGCCCATTCAGCACCGCACAAACATGCTAGAGTGTGACGATGACGAATGGGAGGAAGTCAGAGTACGTTCCCTCCTCCTTCTCACACCCCCTTCCACACTAACCCCCCTGCCAATGTAGAACTTCATGAAATCCCTTACCCGCATGTACGCCTCCCAAAACATCGGCGTAATCTTCTACGAAAACGCCGCGTCCCCTCAGTGGCGTAAACACGCGGCTATCCACACGGTTCCACTACCGCAAGACCTTGGCGAGGTAGCACCAGCATATTTCAAGGAGGCGATCCTCTCCGCAGACGAAACCTGGTCTCAACACAAGCCGATCATTGATACCCTCAAATCTCCACACGGCAAGAACGCGTTCCGTCGCTCACTCGTCAAGGAAATGCCGTATTTCCACGTGTGGTTCACGATCGATGGTGGGATGGGTCACATTGTGGAGGACGAGAATAGGTGGCCAAAGGGAGATCTTTTTGCGAGAGAGCTGCTGGGGGGTATGTTGGAATGTGAGCCGAATGTTATCAAGAAACAGGGACGGTGGAGAGGGGGGAGGGATCGCAGGGAGGAGGGGTTTAGGAGGGGCTGGGAGAAGTGGGATTGGACAAAGGTGTTGTATGGATAGTTTTTAGAGGAGGGGCATGCGAAATCATGTGAGAATGCAGATTTTCGGGATGGAAAGGCGCGATGTGTGGGGTCAGGCAGCGTATGTCTTCTTTCTTATCTTGGTTGCAATTCTCGCCTCGCCTCGCCTCACTCTCTCCTATATGTGACTTTGCTTTTTTATCAGTGACTGTTTGACATGACGGCGACCACTTCCGCATGCATATATACGAGATCGTCTCGCTGTTCGGACACTCCGAGGCATGTACTGTACATACATGAACCAAAAGCTCCTAAAGTCGAGAGGACACATGTACAATATGCAGTTGCCCGTGCTCCTACCGTGGTGTTTCACACGGAATGTCTCAGTTACATCTAAGACCTGCAATCTAGATACTCGAACCCCCTTCCGGCCCGCTGAAGCGAGTCATATGGATGCGAGTCGCCGGTGGTTTTGCTTGGGAGGTGACTGATCCAAGTCAAGTTGGCTGGCCGATGGAGAAGAGGGCTGACGAAATTCCCCACTCTGTATTACTTACTGCCTCCCCTCTATTTCTCAACCAGAGGCTTCCAGCGGAAGACTCGTGTTGGGGAGCTGCCAGAGATGACTTTAACACTTGGAATGTAAGAGACTGCTATATAATCCCACCAGGCTACTTGTAACTCATGATCAAGCCAGTAGTTTCGGAGTAATCTGGAAATATATATACCTACACGGGTCATGGGGTTTTTATGCCTGAGATATAGACCGAAAAGATGGCTATAGCTGCTAACTATCCCATTAAACTACGGGAGTGATGTCGAGATAAAAACTCCCGTATTTGTTCTATATCACCCGTACCTCCCATACCCAAGTCATTAATATTTCTGTGGGTGCACTGAAACCAGAGTCGTTCAGTCAGCGACAAATGAGTCAATACAGGTTTGACATAGAATACCAAGCCCCACCTAGGAGAATTTCACTTGGCAAAGCTCCTCGAACGCGTGTTCAAGGTCATTTTTGTCGTAAGTCTCACACCCGGCATGGAGATGACAAGGCCAAGGCCGATGTGGTGTTTGGATGATGTTTTCTTCCGAATCTCAGAACAAACACTATTACTCAGGAAACCATTCATCGAATGGAACAGTAACAGATCACTAGAGTAGATATATTGTCTACTGGAGAACAGGGTGGGGCTTATTCCCTTTCGTCCAGCAGTTATACATATACTACATATCCTACCTCTCTGATTTGAGTAATACCACAGGTTCCCGCGGGCTTTCCTCACTAGAGAACCTCTATCCAGAAAACACCCATCCAAAAACGCTAGCAGATCCGTGAACGGATGGATATACGGACACTTCATTCCGCTAGTTAGTACTCTACACAGCCGGAATTAAATGGTCAAGAAGGCTGTATCTACTTAGATCACCGGCGAAGATTTAACCACTAAATATATATATCCGGTACGGTACGTGGCAAAACCCCATGAACCCCCCCCCCCTTCCCCTCGCTCGCTCGCCACCCATCTACATCATCTAGAGCAATATGCACGTCGTAGCTACTACCGTATTATTTGGGTGTACTCGCGATTTTTGCAGTACGTGCAGCTCGCATACCCGACAGTCAATAGCAGTTTCTATTCGCTATGATGTCTCGAACTGAAAGACGGCTTGTCAGTTGGGTGAATAGAAGCGGCCTAAATACATCCTGCACGTACTACAAAAATCGCGAGTAGGTATGTATCTACACCCAAATAATACGGTAATTTCGTAATCGATAGCGGCTCCGCACGGCCGGCTCCTCGGCACATGCTGCGTGCAGGACAGGTAGATGACGGGGTTTTTTTTGGCGAGATGCAGGACCATTATCACCGTGAACGGGGGGGTTTCATGGGCCCGGATGTCGTGGCAAAAGCGACACGATGAAAACGTTGTTCTGAGATTTTGGTATGATATGGTATGGTAACTTGAACAAGCAGTAAGACTAAAATTATTGCAGAAAAAGACTCAGCTGTATGTAGGTAGAAGAAAAGAAGCAGATAAAAAACGAGGACAGGAAAACATCCATTTCATCCCCTTTCTGATATAGTGGGGGAACGCCTCTAACCTGGGTAAAATTGGGTGCGGACATTCAAAAATTGGACATTACACACACACAAAATGACCCCTGTCACACACATGATTCTTTTTTTTTTGACCATATAGTGGACATTCCCTCTGAACCCCAATTTTTATAGCACCTCAACCACAACAAATATTTTAATTTTGAAAACTATGATCGATAGAGCTGCTTAAATTGAGTTGATCTTAGTTCTCCAATTAACAAAATCTTTTGTTTGGTAGCGCTGAAAACTTTCTACGAAGCAGGTTCAAAACACCCCGGTCGAAGGCGTCCCCCACCATACTTCAAAGAAATCGCCATCAAGCCAAACGAAACGAAGCCAAGCGAAACGACGCCGCCGCGCCACTCCCCAGACCAAGAGCAGTTTCTATCCAGATGCGGGGTTTTGTGAAGTACGTATCTACCTGTTGGAACCCCCCACCTCCCCCCCCCTCGGGTGTAACGATAGATACTCGAGGGGTTCTTGATCAGAGTCAAGATAAGCGATAACCGCTAGAATCTGCCAAGCCGATTTAGTCGCCTACCAACCAACCATTGTTCGTTTATCTGCTTCATGGTTGATATTGTTCACGGAGGGTGGGAGCCGATGTGGCAGAATGTCAGAATGTCAGAATACAGCCAAAAAAAGGTTGGATTATACTGAGATTTTGAGCTTGCGGCATCGAGGGAAAACGGGAATTCTGTGTGGCGAACAAAAACCATGTACAATGACTTTGTCGACGTCGTATGGAAACCTACTTGTCTGGATCCGGCTCCCCTATCTGACTTTGGAGAGTTATTGGGACACTTAATCCGGTTATTTGGGGGGGGGGGGGAAGGTTTAACTTGAGATCAGTCTTCCATTTTTCTAAGGAAGCTTTAAACCATGAAAAAGTAGCTCAGAAGAAATTCCACCTCGACGATGCAGCTAACATACGACATGGCTTCATGAAGTCCACAGGTGTGCTCCAGGTTCGAATGGCACCTATTCATACCTTTTTTACCACACTTTCAACTTCTCGCGCCGTACACACATGTAGAGTACAAATTATACCCAGACGGCGCGCGGTACCGTTCAAATCACTCAGTACCAACCAGCAATTTAAGCCCTCCTTCACCCACACCCATAAATCGAATCACAAAACAAAAAAAAAAAAAACCCAGGAAAAATTCCGTCCGCTTGCCATGTGTTCTCGAAATATTGAATATCGATATTACTATTAAACTTTATAAACAAACCCTTTCCGCCGGAAAAACTTGGTGCAGAGTTTTCTTACGATTTTAACCAGCCGGGCACACCTAATTATACACCTCAACGTGTCCACCATGCATACGCGAACTACGAATAAAAACTATTCTGTGGCCTCGCATCGGGTACGCGTAACGTAATACGGGCACGAGCTCGTGTAGAGGGAAGTTATAATTATTAGCCCTGGATATACCTTCTTTACCCCTCCCTTCGCCCACGTCGTATCATACTTCGATTCAACGGTTTTCCTGCGGCTTGAAGCTTTTGAAGCCATATCGCATATCTACCCAATCACCGTCCACCCATGCATTAACACATGTACAGTACAAACCACTGGCGTTCTTCGCTGTGAGGTTGAGGTTGAAATAAGCTTGCCGGATCGAAGCGGGGTCTCGCTTCTGTTTCCCCGCGCTCGCACGCATTGAGGGGGGGATATATATAGATACGGCGGGGAAGACGATTTTTATGGCGTTGTAACGTTAGAGGCGAGAGAAAAAGAGGTTGTTGGGAGCATTTGGAACTGGTTAGATCTGTGGGTAATTCTTGAACGCAACTTTTGCGGACGTATTGTCGATGTATTTATTGAGTTAAAAGTTTCCCGGAAATTCCCACCACCACCGTTTCAATGTCCGTTGTTGGGAGAATTTTATTCCTCCCTCAAGTTGTATACACGACATCCACCAGCGGATGAACTGATTCCTTCCTTCCTTCCTGTTCATTCCTCCTCACTTCCTCAAAACTAATCTCTCACCTCCATTCCTGGCCTTAACCTCTCTATAATCACGTCTTCATCCTTCCATTTCTATCGCGGTCCCCCACGCCCGCTGTAGTCCCAACCCCTAACCCATTTCCATCCCCATCCAACTACGCCACACCGCCGCCGCGAGGCCGCGAGTCGAGTTAATCAATATAGACATGCGGCTCTTTCCCCTCCCTCCCTCTCCTCCTTGCCTTCCTTCCTCCCCCTTCACCCTTTTGCTGTCTTGATACCTGATTACGCACATGTAAAATTCGTCCGGTAGACTACCTAATCTCACTCATACCGCTACCGGTCGGTATACGTATCACAAAACGTAAAATTAGCGAAAGCCGGTAATCACGATAGTATACCCAGCCGCCTCTCCTTCCACCATTCTTTCTAAATGATACGCAAGAACTTCCGGTATATCCAAACCTATCAGTGTATCACACAGGGTATTCCAAACGTAAAATTAGCGAACGCGCAACTCCACACCGGCTGGCCTCGGTTTGTACGACCCAGAATCGTAGGACATCCATTGCCACCTTCTAGAAACCACCACAACACCTTCTAGAATGCACACACAGCGAGATTACAACCCCCCTTATGCGCCCAATCCTGACGGTCCTTATTTCCCCTCTCCCTTTCGTTTCGTTTCGCTTACACCGATGAGATGAGATAGATGACGATGATGACGATGGCAAAATTATCCATTTGTTTGTAACACCTTCACTTCACCCATTTCATCCAGCCGCCACCCTAATATCGTACCGTAAACGCTGCCCTTTCACACAATCCTACATTTCTGATTCGCTCCAAAACCTTCCCCCCGACACCCACAGAAAATCCGCGGAAATGAAAAAATAAATATCAAAATAATGTTTCCGTTTCAATTCCCCCCCTCCCCTTCCCTTCTGATCCCCAGCTCACGTACACATGATGAATGATGATGAAAATTTCCCCAGTTCTATAAGATTTGCCACAAACACCAAGAACAATTCAGTAAAAAATAATGCAAGGAAAAAAAGGAGATAAAAAAAACACATGCATAAAACGAGCAAAGAAATTGTCAGCAAGTAGCAAGCACCATCTGTATCCGATAAGATGAATAAGAAAAAATCAAAAAGCGAAATCAAAAAGCAAATCACCAGCGCCAAAACAAAATTCAGCAAAAAAATAACAAGACACATCAGCAATAGCAGCGGAGTACTGGCGAGATCGCTAGGAGAAACCCCCTTGTATTGAGAAATGAGACCACGGTAAAGTAAAAGGGTCAGAATACAAGTGTAACAAAGTGTAACACCATCACAAAAACAAGACACTTATTGAGCGCCGATGACCAGCCCAACCGTCGAAATGTTGGATGGCAAAACCGGAAAAAAAATCGCAAAACCACCCGCACTTTTATCTTTCCTTAGTAAAACAATTGGGGGAAAACAACAACACAGTGTCAAGACGACTATATCCTCGCAAAAAAAAAAACAGTCCCCGCCCAGGTCTTGTAAGTTTTTCGTGTGTCGTAAAGGATCGTGTTCGCGTTATAAGATGCCGAATCAAATCGTTTTCTCCGTTGTAAAATGAAAATCTATTCAAAGTCGCCGTATATCAAAGCAAACTCCTGTCGAGACTTTTCAAACGGCAGGCATGCAAAATGCAAGCTCCGCGAATGGTGATGTCCACAGCCCCATAGCCCGACCAGCTATCCGACGATCCAGACGAGCGAGGGCCAGAGATCTATCGGTGGCAATACTCTGAATGTATGCCCTCAGTGCATCACGCCGTTGTCTTGCAGCTTCCCCGTGTATATGCTGGACTTCTGCAATGGCATGCAACAACTCGCGATTTTGCCTTCCTTCCACGTGTTGCCCGCATTCCCTCAACAGAGCCAGGACTTCCTTCTCAGAGTCTGGACTAGTTGCCTTGAAGTTTGCAATTAGCTCCAAATAATACCAGAAATGACCACCACTTCCGGGCGTGTTTGGCTTATCGCTTGGTGGAAGCCTGGGAGATGACGGATTGTATTCTGCCCTTCCAGCAAGCAGGCTTTCAATGATATTGATCCTTCGATAAGACTCGATGCCTTCATCGTCTGCATTTCCATTGGAACCTCTTTCCTCCTCGTCCCGTCGATTGTCAGAAACCGGGATTCTGGTGCCATAGCACAGCCTGACTGCAGCCCACAACAAGTCTGTTTCCTTGGTGCCCTTACGAATAGCAGGATCCTCCTCCTCATAGTATGATCCACCTCGTGCCTTGAACCGTCCAAAAACCTCAGCCATTACCTCCGCTAATTGGCTATCGGACCGAATCTTCCGCGCACCATTGTTTCCAAACCATCCAACTTCTAAAAAGTCATCCAATGCTGGGGCATAGCGGGACCCATATATGTTTTTCATGCTTTCCACAGCCGCGGAAGAAGAAGACGGAATGTTGGTAACCAGGTCACTAGTCGGGGGACTGAGCGGCTGTGGTGTGGTCGAGACCGAACCAACAGACAACAAGTCATCAATTTTGATACGTTTAGCTGGGTTACCCTGGCTATCCTGACGCATCAAGGTCGGAGTCGATGAGCGCGGTATTGGAGTGTAGTGTGTTCTAGTGGTGGTGTTTGTGTCTGATGCAGACGAGAATGGACTGGTGCGGTCGAAAGTCCTCTTGAGATCAGGCCGGTAGGTCGCGTGAGAGTCTGGGTGACTAGACGGCGCCGAAATATGAGGATGGCTGGTAGCATCGAGGGCAGGATCAATCTGCGGATAGTCATAGGTATCGCAGGATGATGCCGGCGAACTTGCGGTTGACAACGCCTGAGAATAATTCTGCCCAACTGAAGACATCGGATATGTGTAAGAGTTTAGGGAAGGGGACATGGCGGGAAGAGGAGTAGAACCTCCTGATGGAGCAGGTTGAATAGCTGCTGGTCCCGGCTGAGCCTTGAATATGGGATCGTAGCCCAAACAATCACGCTTGCTCTTCTGACAATTCTTGCATGTAGGGTGGGCCTCGTCGCACTGCAGGACATGAAACGTTAGTTTAATGGCGTCATATTAATTATTCGGAATGAAGTCCAGAATATTCATGCTAAACCGGGAGCTCTTGCCTTTATTCTCCTCTTTCTACAGGTTAAGCAGCCAGTTTTAGTTCGCCTTTTTATTTCCTTCTTGTGTCTACCTCCAGACATGATACGCTCCGGATTCCCAACCGATGGAAGCGGGTAGCGTAAGGGTTGGTGGATTGGCGACGACGTAATGTGTGAGTGGGGTACCGCTGGAGGCGGCAATGCATGGGGATAGTAGCCATGCATACTCGGCGGTATCGATGATCCAAGATGAGGGGAACCCTCGAGCTGAGGCGGCGGAAGCTGGGGTGGATTCAATCTGATTGGTGGCAGATTGATGGATGCAGGCTGGGCGTACGGTGAGCCTCGCTGCGAAGATGGCTGTTGAACCTGCTGAGGAGGATATTGGTAGGCCGGCATCGAGGGCGATGGATAAGAAGAAGGCGAAGGATATGACGTGGGCGTTTGCCTCATCGTCGGAGGTTGCTGCTGACCAGCAAGATGTGGCAAGGCTGCATATTGGTAGGGCGGCGAAGGTGTCGAGTGTGCAGAAGGGCGATCGAGGTGATGCAAATGCGGCGACCCGTGATGGGGCTGATGAGTCGAGTAGTGGCCTGCTGCTGGTCGGTGGGAATTACTGTTGGATCGGTCGAATTCCACCATGATCATTGTGAGCGCAAACCCCAACAGCTAGCTCTTTGTATTTAATGCTATAGGCCGGCTGACACTGCGACTTTCTTTTCTTTCGATGGTTTGTCGCGTCGTAATGCTGTAGGCGTAGATGATGGCGTGGATGGAGTTGGTGTCGCAGTTGCGGCTGTGGAGGCAGTGGTGTCGAGGTGACAAGTATGAAAGCCAGGGTCGGAGAAATAAATACTCGACCAAAGCGGGACCTGATCTACTACTAATAGAAAGTAGGCTGCCCGTAGCTGAAGTGAAGAGTATGATATGTAACCAGGAAGAAAAAGAAAAGAAAACCCGATCACGGACAGAGACAACACCCAGCGATGTAAGCGAGCACGTCTGGGAGAGGCGGCAACGGTTAGCGAATAGAAATTGACGGGGCAAAAGACACGGGCTTTGTCTCGGGTGGGCTGCGCTGGGAAGGGATGTTGGTGCGGTGGGCTTGGTTGGGTGGGGAGAGGTGTGGTGGTAGTGGTGGTGGTGTGGTGGTGGTGGTGGTGGTGGCGGGCAACGGCAGAGAAAAGTGGAAGCGGTGCGCACGGCAGAAGGAACAATGGAACAGAAGAAGAACCAGAAGGAAGCAGGGACCGACCGAGACGAGACAGCCACTCGACCAGGAAGACAACAGGCGAGAGGGACAGATCTCAAGGAGGCGGGGGAAGAAGGGGAGGGGGGTGAGCGCGGGATGTGGACGAACCCAAGTGGAGGGCCTAGAAGATAGCAGATACCAGAACGCAAGGGAAACCAGATGATGTATAACAGGAAAGACGCAGCACTTGCCACGCTAGCTGTAGTAACAGTAGCGGGCGACGTAGTGGGTGAAATTGCTTACAAGTTACCAGGGACGAAGCGTTCGGCTTAAACGGTGGAACTGGGAATGGCCCTGCCGAGCAATGTTCGTCTGCTCGGGAAGCCGGTCAGCTGTGTGTTGGTTGTTACAGCCTGAGGTTGGGCGACAGGCGACAGTGCGAACGAAGGAAGGAAGGAAGGAAGGAAGGAAGGGAGGGAGGACGACCGCAGCGAGCTGAAGACAGTCGGAGCCGTGCGAGCAGCTCTGTCGGATGTGAGCTGGCTGGTGGTTGGCTGGCTGGCCAAGGGATTGTTGGGGTGGGGAGACGGTTGATGGAGATGAAGACGAGAACGTGCAAGCGGAGAGACTAACAAAAAGTTAAGTGGAGAAGACGAAGAGAGGGAGGGGGAAAAAAGAGACGGACTCACTACTGACTGGCCGACGGACTCTGACTGACAGGCGACTGACTGGCGACTGACTGACAGAGTCAGGAAAGGAAGGCTCTCTCGCTCGCTCAGAGATGGAACGAAATGCTGGGCGGCGTGCGAAAGCCGATGTACCAACCAACCGACTTCTGAGAGGCAGCCAGGTGAGAGGGTGGATGTGTGTACTTAGCAGGTACTTGCTTGGGGGGTAGGTAGGTAAGAGAGTAAAAGTATGCATGCAATGCCAGCAAAATCCAGGTAAAAAAAAGAGAATAATAACAACAGTTAATGTCGAAAAAATAAAATAAAAATAATAAATGCCGCGTCCAGGACAAAAAGGGACCTTAAGAAAATGTATATAGCACCCTCTACTTTACACATTTCGCCTATGCAGCCAGAGACGACGTGGATGGGCGAACGAACGAACGAGCGAGCGAGCGAGGCTCCGGTCGGAAAGACAATTCAATTTACTTCTACTGGTCCATCTACCGTGCCCCATTTCCACCAAATGGAAAGTGAAATATATAAAGTGAAAGTGAAAGTGCAAGTGAAGTCGCGCCTGTACTTATCCTCCCTCACCTCAGCAGACAGGTGCTTACCGTGGAGACGGGAAGTGGAAGTGGAAGCATGTGTGCATTTGTGTGTGCATTTCCTGTCATCCAATCCCAGCCTGCCTTGTTTTCTCTCGTACCCACCCGGAATGCTACTCGTCCACAGAATTTTGTTCTGGAAAACGCAACAAACCACACAGTGGTCGCAGCGCCTCCAGTCCAAAAAAACGTTGAGAAATATCTAGATGCACTGTTTTAGTAGGCCGGTTTGGTGTGTCGGTTACCGGGCCATTTGTGGCTGAATGTGCGAGGGAGTGTCATCACCCTGCAGCAGAGGCAGTCTAAAATTGGAGCTGGTGGAAGCGAAACAACACTAAAGTTTCCCGTACGATCAAAATCCCCTCTTCTGTCCATTTGTTGACGGCACACACCGCACCCACACCGCAACGCGCACCACCACTCCTATGAGACCTGAAAGCTGGTCTTATGCCATCTGGCGGCTCACCAAAGGCTGCGACGACAGCGACCACCAGCAGCAGCAGCTCTGCTCCTCAGCCCACATGTCCACAGTCCGCTGTGGTTGGGTTCCGAATAATAATTGCAGTCGACAAGGGTGTCTCGCCAAAGCTTCCCTGCAGAGTCGGCAAGGACCATCACAAAATCCATCCGGGCGTGGCTCTTCTCACTAGCACCAAATAGGAGACCTTCTAGAACGGACAATGCAACCAAGCGGGAATGAGCCCCCAGTCGATTTTTTGCGAGACGACACCTCACCATCACCAGTAGGCACCAGACGCAGCGTCAGTACGTGGTAATACCAATCAATCTGTAGCCGGCTAAAGGATTTAAAGGAGCACTCATGAGATCACACATGATGCATGCAGCGAGCACAAATACCGAGCGTGGCTCTTCTAATACCTCGTTGATTCGCCCTCCTCGTCTCCGAGACAAACGGGCAGACGGCTTTTGATAAGTTAAGTTGCTCAGGTCGTAAACCTGGGCCTTGTGCTTCACACTGATTTGATCAGCTCAGCCGTTCCGCACACCTGCCCACATAATTTGGCGAGATCTATTACTCCCTCAGATATATTGCAGAACTATATTTCAGCAGCCGATTTTCGTTATACCCTAGCCGTAGGTTTTCTCCGAACACGAACGGTGTGTTGATGTTGACGTCGATGCCGCCTAACTGCCGAATTTTGCTGTCAGCCCATAACTGTATCGGTCATTAAAGTTGGAACGTTTTTTTTCCATTGACACTTTTTTCTTCCATCCCAAAAGCTCATCGAATCTGAAATAAAGCCTTTTTGGGACTTTCTAATGATTGCTGACGACCCATCCTCAATCAATTACCAGTAGAGTACTGGCAAAGCCAACGCATAGTTCCGACTACCGTTGAACGGCTTACTGCTCCAATCCCGGCTACTGTGGTCGGAACCTGAACTGTCGCATCTTGCTGGTCGAGGACGAGCGTCGGATGGTGAAGACGGAACTTTAGCTACCGACGGATATTATACTCTCGTTCAAAGTTATCCCGAAAGTTACCAAACCACGCACAAAGTTCATATGAAGTAGCAAATAGCTGGTGGAGAGCACCGACAATGCAAAGAGAGACTCAACAGAGCTCTCGTGTCCTCCTCACTGCGCTATGGCCCAAGCGGTGATTTGCTTTTTCCTCCGCATCCGTGCATAAACCAACAAGCGACTCGAAGCGAGACGGTCGGTAAAGCTGCTTTTTTTCCTGAACCCAAAACCATCGTGGGGGGTTACGTGCCTTGCTAACCGCTCTTCACCTAAAAGCAATCGGATTTCCCGTGATCTTTGAAATCCATCTGTTTCCTATTTCTCTCTCTCGGTCCTCGAGTCTCACCGGACTTGGCAGCGAAAGACTCGGTTGGCATTCGTCTGTTCTGGAGAGCGCCGTATCCCGCTGACACTACCTCCAGAGCCTAGATACAGTAGATGAGGGTACTGGCTTTCCGTCAAACCCAGCTCAGCTGTCTCGTGCCCCAGCTTTTCTAATATGCTGATCTACGAGACAACCACCCACCCACAAAAATCGCACCCTTCGCTCGGTGAGGTGTCCGAACTTCTGGAAGAGCAAGACAAGCGCGACAGCGGCAAGATTTGGTAGGGTATCTAGATCCAACTTTCCTGCCCAGTGGTGGCCCCGTGGTTTCCGGTTCCGAGATCCCGGAGGTGGGTATACGTTGTGTCCGAAATTGGCCATGAAAAAAAAAAAAAAAGAGAAAGAGGCACGCCCCCTTAAAAAAATATTCCAACGCATGTCGTGCAGATTGTGGGAAATCTGGGTTCGGTTGAGCCGTGATCGAAACGGAGGCGAGCCCCGAGACACGTAAGCGAAACTGTTTTTTTTTTCTTGTTTTCCTTTCTTTGCTTCTTTCGTGGGGAACGTAGGATTAGCCTATCAAAGAGCAACAGCGATGCGATGTTGCAGATATCCATCCAGCCAGCCATCGGCGTCTGGAAGATCAGTCACTTCAGGTATCGTTTCAAGGAGTTCTACAGCGGGTACCCCAATTCAAAACATCTTGACACGCCCGCCCCCGCCTACCCCCCGTCGGCGTTAATGTTAACGTTAACTAACCTCGGAATTTTTCCCACAAGCGCTGCAGCTGTTTGCGGGAACAACAACAACAACAACAACAACGACAACACTTTTGGGGTCCGTGCTTGATTTGATATATAATTTTCACGCGAGCCGTTGATCGTTCAGTGGCTACTCCAACATGTATGCGCCATAGCGGCATTGTTCCAGTCCTAAGTGTTTCCCCGGATATATACTCGAATTTTCTCGGTCTGCCATTTCCAATTGCAAACCTGTAACCGTACGGCACAGCTGACTGTGTTATTACGGCACATATGTACATGCATATGTACCATTTATATATATATATATTCAATGACTCAGGCTCAATGACATATTCCCGGGGGGGTAAATTATCGTCTCCAATCCGACTGCATAGACAGTAATTACGGTGTCGGTCCGTATTTAAGACCTCGGTCGGCATGCATGCCCGCACACATGTGAAAATTCTAGGCGGATAAATAATAAAAAAGAGGCATTTATTACAAGCTAGGTGGGGATTTTGCAATTGTATATGTTGGATACCCTCGCAGCAGCAGCAGCGGGTGCGCGGTTCCATTTTATTTATGAACCACCCTACCCCGTACGGACATCAGCTTCGAATTCAGGTTGCCGAATCACATAGGAAGTTGGTATATATAGGACCGAATTATCGAATCAGAACGGTCCATGTATGTCTTGTCTTGAGTTTTTGTCTCGTGTGTGTTCGCCGACTTAAGCTTCGAGCGGTGAGAGAGAGGGAGATCGACCGCGGCTGGTGAATTGCAGGTTTACTCTAAACTACATACCGACGGAAGGAAAGGAGGTATACAGTCTCAACTAGAAATTGCATTCGTTGCAAACTCCGCCCCCAACACCGAGAATGACATATGTAAAGGCAATTAGATCTAGATTTTTATTGATTACCTCTTCTTCCGCCCTCCCGTGGCGGCTAGGTGAAGCGCAGATTCGAAGGAAGTTATAACCCCACGGTTCGAGAGTGGTGGTAGTGGTAGATATGCAGACCAGGGGTAAGTAGAGTAAGTAGTAGTATAAACCAAGCACGGTGCCGTCAAATAATAAGCTCATAACATGACATCCCGAGATCGTGGAATTGGTTGGCAGCTGGGCTGCCCCACTCGTTCTGACATGCGTGCGTAAGTAAGGGAAATATATGTACGCAGGCAGGCAGCCTCGCACAGGTAGAGTAGAGTATATACAGGGGGAAGAAGGAGGAGGAGGTAGTGGGAGGTTGCAGCTGCATGTTTTCCTGCGCTACTTTGATGTGTAAACTTGCCGGTGCCGTTTCATATTCTTCTAGATGAACGTTTTTTTCGTCATTGTGTATCACCATCATCGATAAATCCGAGTTACAGAAGGAATACGAAGTGTGCTTCTACTGTTTTGTGTTTTTGCAAGAGTTCATTGGGCAACCATTCCATTCACAAAACATAAAACATCCCGTCCTGCATGCAGAATATAACTGCACCGTTAGCTACATATACCGCGGCAACGGGGGCGCTATCCATCGTACCCGCCATTATAGTAACTTTGTATAGTACGCCGAAAACAAAGATGTTTTGTCCATTTGGCAAAACACCAACGGACGCCGTTAGGTTCAGTTAATACATAATCGTACAGCGACGAACAGCCCCGGTACCGCTCACGGGCTGTTCTGGTCGCTGGTTTCCATTCTTCATCTCGTGGCCAGTTTGACCGCCAACTCCCATTCCCGACGGTAAAGGGTCAGTATATGAGTTAGACAACATCTCAGCTCCTTCTCGAATTGTATCCGCCGGGAGGAAGCGGTTTATCATCAAAACTCTTCGTTGGGTGAAGGTCCTACAACATAGGTGATTCTAAGTAGTAACTCAGACCTCGGTTGTACACCGAAGGGCTCGGTGCACAATATTTCTTCGGTCAAAACCTGCGGATGACTGATCATACTTCTCTGGACGACCATCTGTGTGATCATTTCGTCTACCAGTTTTTCCAGGCTGTCCCATTATGTACGTGGTGGATCTTGAAGTTATACAGTGTTGATATTTTGTGGAGGACCGAAGCAGAGCAGACCTCAATGCTAGAGTCCTAGGTTGTGACAATGTACGGTGGTGGTGATGGAGGAGGTGATGGAGATAATGGTGATGATGATGATGATGATGATGGTGGTGGTGGTGGTGGTGGTGGTGATGGTAAAACCAAGACTTGTTTACCTGTACCCCACGGCCCGCACAGTACCTGTACTTCGAATTCACTGTAACGAGGTGGCGGCGTCTGGCAGGCGGTACTAAGAAGTACTTAATGTAGAAAGGTGATTATTCATGTCAAAAATCTAAATACGCGCACCCTTACTTCATATTTAAGTACTTTACATATGTATGCCATTCTCTTCTGGTAGAGTACGGGATCGAGAGGGGTCGGAGGTGGGGAGAGCTGCAAGTACCCTGTTGACGTGTAAACGTGTGGTTTCATATATATTCTTTCTAGAAATTGTGCATATTAAATGGAAGAATTATCTTTCGTACCTAACCCGGTAGGTTTTTTCTTCCGTCACGTCACTGTGTATCACCACCATTGAGGCATCGATATATCCTCATCACTTGCAACGGGGAATACGTATACAGGTAATACGAAGTCCACATAGTCCTGCAGAATTCATGTTTGTTTCTTTTCCCCTAACCCCTTCCATGAAACACAAAACATCCCGTCCTGCAGAAATGTCATATCTGCAGCTGCATCATTAGCTACCTAACTTCTCTCAGTTCAGGCGGCAGCAGAGGCATCTGCACATCAGATTCTGCATGTGTACCTGCTCGGTACCTTATTATAAGCACCTACCTTATTGAGGGACCGATAAATTTAAAACCAGTATGCCTATTGAAAGACGTTTTCACTTGTCACCCTTAGAAAAGCATTTCGACAAGACTTATCCTGAAGTAAGCCCTTCCAGAAGGATGATAAAGGGATGCTTAAAAACAGTTACAGCCAAAAAAGTTTTCAATAGGTTTACAAGTTTTATCGGCTCCCCTCTAAGGCCTAGGTATACCGGTACATTACGCAGAAAACAAAAATTAAAATGTTTGCGTCGGTTTTTCCTCCTCCCCCTCCCCCCGCGCCGTGGGGAAAAAATACTATAATTAATGATGCATGCCCGAAGTGGGAATGCACGAGAAGTATGGGATTTGTATATACCTCGTTTTTTTCTTTTTGTGTGCACGTGTAGTAGGAGGTGATGGATGAGATGAGGGAGGTTTGGTAGGTGGGGTGAGTATTATGCCTATGCCCGTCGCTGGTGAGATGCTGAAAACTGAGCGTTATCACAATGATTTCCCATTTGCATTTGCCTTCTCGCCGATCGAAACATCCAGATCTAATGTGAGCCTGAAAACCGCCATGATCAAGGTATACAGGCGGCAAAAACACTGGTATGGTATTGGTAAGAGACACAGTGCGCAACACCTAGACGCCAGATCCCACCTGCCAGCGAGGTAGGTAGCTGTGAGATCCCCTGGCGCCAGATTATTGCATAGCATAGTTGGCAGGTACACATACCAGCCAGGTGTAATGGAATTTTCACACCTTTTCCACCACCTCTTTGCCTCTTCCACCCTATCTGGATGGTGATATGCCTCGAGTTCGCAAAGCTACTACTCCGCCGCCGCCGCCGCCGCAAATTCCCCACCGAAGCATTAGTGGGGTTGAGCTGCGAGATCCTCACGAATGCTGGACGCTGGAATGACATGTAAGATGGGGCGCTGGATGGTTGCTTCTCCTTCTTCTCCTCCTTGAAATTTCTGCCCTTTCGTCACGTCGACATAGCGAGCGCCTTCCTTCGAAAAGCATTCTCCCTACCGGTGCATGAATTCGCAGGTCTGTGGCCATGGGCGCATACATACCCGCCAGACTCACGTCCGGCTGGAATGGTGTGGTGTTTGAACTAGCTATTGAGATGCGGCGTCGGTGGGTTGGTCTACTCCGCTCCTCCTGCATGTCTTTCGGCTGCAACTTCCGCCCCCTTCGTCGTCTATCAGGATAGTCATTTAGCAAACATATGCCTCAACCACTCCACCGCTGCCGCAAGTTCCGTACCGGAGCATGCTAGCATTGGTGGAGTTAACGTTCTTTGAGCTGCGAGATGTTAGCTGGGCATGGGCGCATACCTACCCGCCAGACGCATGCCGGAATGGCGTTGAAATTTACACTAGACTTCCTCCTCCTACTCCTCCTGCACCTCCTTCTTGCAACTGCATCGTCTATCTATGTAGCGAAGAAGCGCTCTCACCTGCTTCACCTCACCGGCTGCCTCACTTCTGTGCCTCTACCATCATTCCAACTCGAAAAGATTTTCCGGACCACACGGCACTGTCACTTTGGGCGGCTGGATCTGCGCATGCATGTTAGATACGCCATTGTTTACCGCCTAGAATTCCTGCCTCACCTTCACCGGGTCTTCGCCGTCTACTAGTACTCGGCTAACTAATCGCCAATCTGATCTGGATGGTGATTTAGCGAGGAAGCGCCGTCCTTTAGACACGTGGAGTTCAAATTTTTTCCGGGGTTTGGATATGGATCTTACTGCTGTGGGTTTGGTACATGAGGTATGTGTCTACGATCTTGGATGCCGTGTGGTGTGTTCATGGCGGCACGACACTGATGGATCAAATCAAATGCCATCTAGATGTTGCAATGCGATATGCTACGTGTTCGCGGTACTAGTCGTAAGATTAAATGTTCCCCACCCCTATCCTCTCAATGGCAGGATTGTATACTCATCGAGCTAGGACACTAGCACTCATAGCCACTCAGCCAGCGCCCTGACGTTTGCACCCTAGGCCTACTGGCGGTTGGTGGAGTCTCAGCACCACCCACTACTAGATGTAGAAGCACAAGAAGCACCTGGGCCCCAGCCGCAGATTTGTGCACAGCGAGGGAGCGGTAGTTAGACGCTCACATCATTTCCGCGCCCTTGCGTTTGTACCCCGTATACGGAAGGCGAAACCGGTTTGCTAGATTTGCCTGGGAAGGAGTGTATGCTGAAGGAGGCAGATCTCGGGGAACTTACGCGCAATGTGAACCGTGAGGTTGTCTTAAACACTATCTCGTCTACCCTGTGTGAATACTCTTCCACCAACAACCACCATAACCTCCTGCTCCTCCTCCTCCGCATACCCGGGGACACCATATCACATCACTTTTCCCAATACTACTTACTGCAGAAACAAGGCGTGAAGAATTATCAATATCAATGCACATAAGTTACTCTAGTCAACATACCTCATTTGTGTCTGGGTTATATTTACCACACTTATTACACCACCCCATCCGCATTTAGCGCGGGCCAAAACGTCTAGCTCTAGCTGCCGCTGCCGATATGATATGATATGACGCGGCTACTTATACTACATGCATAAGTATGGAATCGAAGCGCACCGCAGGGGTTTTGGTGGATCCATGGAGAAATTGTTATGACAAATCGATGGGAGTTTAGGTAGCCGTATCTAAGCCGTATCTGTATCTGTCAGAAGGGCGAGGTTGACGGTGGTGATGGAGATGTGGGGAAAAGATAACATTCTCTTCGCGAACTTCGGAGCTTAACTGGCGGATTGGTATATGGTGAGATATGAATCATCAATATAGATCTGTTACAATTGCTTCAGTGTTTTCGATCTCTTGTGCTCAGTGATCACGCACCGTGGGCCCGGGAGAAGTATGGTCACGAGCTACTACGCCGCAGTCATGCAGGAGGTAGGGTAGGGTATTTGCATATATGCGTGTCCGTGTGATGTCGGTCGTGTTACGGTTTCTACATGTAGTAGAATGTAGAGTAGAGAGTGAGAAGAGAGTGTAAAGAGCACACGAATGCGAGAATCACCCTGGGTACATGTATAAACTGCCATCCTTTGCACTGGAGTGAGAATTCATGAATGAGAATCTCACTTGCAATCACAACAACTCACCCGCGAAATTGGGATATCGAAACTGGAATTGGAAAATGTAATCTGAGATTCGGTTCATGTTTGGGCGAGAGTGAGGTAACGGAAGGCTGTCGACTGTACTTAGTATGCATCTATCGTGATTGCTATCACATTCCTTTGCAACCAAGTCACCCTCTTCCACTCAAGTACCTGGGTTCCTTCAGTCCCACTACATCAATCCCTCTATCAATTTCGCTCTCACTCCAAGGTCCCGATACCCGCAGGTGACGCCGGCAATTCAGGTTCGTTATGGTACTAAAATGATTCTTGCAGATCCAACCCAGGTTTTCTTCTCCGCAACATCATCTTGCCAGAATACTCACCACCAAGTCCGACTTCACTTATTCTCTTTTTTTTTCTACGTGGAATGGCGCTTTTGTTGAACAACTTAAATACTATAAACCGATTGTCTTTTCCTCATTCTCTCCATTCCACGTCCATAAAACATCTACAATATTTCTCAGCCATCTTTTTCTGAAACCCACAAACATCTTTTCCGAATCTTACACATCGTCCCCGAATCCTACAAACATGTCTTCAACCGCTTCTTCTTCAACCACGTTCAACTGTACCATCTGCCTCGAGGACCTCCCCACAATCAAGCAGGGGATAGCATATCCATGCAGGCATTCCGACTTCTGCCTCCCGTGCTTGAAAGCGTACTGGCATTCCGTTGACGGACACAAATGCCCAAGCCGCCTATACCCAGAGATTTTACACTGTGGCAAGTGGCCAGCACACAATACTTTTGCTCGTTCTCGTGCGGAGCTCCTGTTATTTTTCGCGGACAACGAGAAATTCGAAAACGACGAGCATGATGAACTGGAGGACATACTCCTCTGGGTGTTAAGGAAGCTAAAGGAGGGTGAAAGGTTTCTAGACAAAGCTAACATCACCACAGACGAGGACGAATGGCACTTTGCCATGCTCGAGGCACATGAGAACGTTGAGTTCTTTGCATATATGGTTGACTGGTTCCGGACAGGGGAGCTATGTACATATGTTCCAGCTGGATATATGTGCGTCGGTGAAAAGAAGTGTAAACCGGTGGATTGGGATCTTGAAGAGGGAGATAAAAGACTTTTTTTTTTCGCCATCTGGGTGAATTTTGGAATTGAGGTTAAGAAGTTTTTTTGTTATTCTTTTGTGTAATTTGAATATGGTGTTGGAAGGTATTTTTGAACACGCTTTCATCATTCGGTGTCTCAATTTAACGTTAGCGCAAGTTGGAGTGCATTAATTAGCGTCATGGGACCAACGACTTCACTTCCCACTCAACCTTCAACCACAACCCATAACATCACCACCACCCACAATTCCCACCGCACTGTACCCACACCACCACAGCATTCCATCACCACCCACCCCAACAATGTCCTCCGGCTTCGTCCCCGCAGGGACAATCTTCCCTCCCGCCCCTGCTGTTCCCGAAAACGCCACAGACGCAGCCTGGGCCGCCGCTCGCGCCGCCGTCTCCTCCTCCACCACCTCTACCCCCTCCGCCCCCTCCGCACCAGAAGACACCCGCTCCCTCTACGAAATCCTACAATCCAACAAAGCACGCAAACAGGAAGAGTTCGAAGAGAAGCTAAAGTTCAAAAACCAATTCCGCGCGCTGGACGAGGGGGATGTAGAGTTTCTTGATTCGGTGCTTGATGGGCAGCGACGGGTTGAGATGGAGAGGAAGAGGGCGGTGGAGGGGGAGGTGGAGAGGTTTAGGGAGGCGCAGTTGGTTGTTGAACGGAGGGATGGGGAAGAGGAGGAGGAGGAAGGGGAGAAGTGGGGGAAGAGGAAGAGGGGTGGGGAGAAACGCAGGGGGTCGTTGGTCGGGGTTAAGGTTAAGAGGAAGGTGGAGGGGGAGGGGGAGGAGGGGGGGAAGAAGAGGAAGGTTGGGGAGGGAAAAGTGGAGAAGGGGGTGGGGAAAGTGGAGGAGAAGGGGGCGGAGGCAGGAAAGGTGGAAGAAAAGAAGGTGGAGGTGTCACCACCGCCACCGCCACCCCCGGCTGCAGTGTTGGGGCTGGATTATGGAAGTGACGATGATGATGATTGAATGTGGACTCTTCACGTGCTGTGTAAATCGAGTAAGTGGGATGTGTTATGACCCGGGAATGCGAAGATGCAAGCCAGACGTCTTGAGAGATGGAACAAATCACTCCGCTATCTACGAGACTCATGGCGTTCTCGACTTTTCAACGCAGTGTCAGTCTCAACCCTACCGGTGTAGGGATTGAAAGAGGGCCATAGATAATGCTAGCTGAAGAGGACCAATTGAAGCTCATATAGACTTTCCGTGGTGGAGTCGGAGTCTCTGCTACAGCCGTTCTTTATGTGGCCTGGAGTATATGTATGTAGTGTAGACTGCCAACTTCATGAATCGAAACGTAAGAACACATCCGTACCTCTTATTGTTTCTTATCGAAGATAGAGGAAAACACTTCATGGGGAACCATCCTGGAATTCTGTGCAATATCAATAAGCCCCGTTGAATTGCTAGTTATAATGTCTTCAAGGCGATACCGCGAGGTGGCTACGTAGGGAGGATATTAACTCACGAATGATACCACATCGAGCGGGGTATATTACTATTCGATTCAAACCCTTCTCTCGTGCCCAGATTTCTATCCGAGCTCGCAGGCTCGCTCGGCTGCAAAATTCATTTTCGCAGTCCGGACACGAGACAATTCAAACCCTGAGGCAAGGCTACTCTGCTCTTGTGCCCAGACTTTTTCCGTTCGACAAGCTCGCAGAGAAATGAGCTTGCGAAGTTAGCTGACGAATGGTTTACGAGCCGAAGGTTACTCCACATACTGGCAACGCGTATCCTTGTATGATCGGGGACAGGATGGTAGATATGTCTGGGATAATGTCTGTTCCGCCCATATCAGATACCTGTGATAGGTTGTCTCAAAGCATGTAAAGCCAGCAAAGAGCTGTCAGATCATAAGGGCTTTGGCGATGGTATATCTGCTCCAATTGCGGATTCGCTGCTCATCTTGTACGTCATCGATATTCTACTTCTTCCTCGACAGAACGCCAGATCGAACTTTTAATTCTGAGCTTGCGGTTTCGTTTCATGACCTCTCGATCGACACTCTGGGGGTAAGAATAGGCAAACAAAAGAGAAAACAGGTGACATTCTTTTGCTAACATCTTTGCTGAAAAAAACGAAGGAATAAAACCACAACATCACACATGCTTTACTCAAAAAAAGAGAAATGACAGGGTACATAATAATCACAAAGGAAACGTAAATACCCCTCTGCACCACATGCAGTCCATCATGATCATCGATATACACCAACACTCCCCCATACATCTCTTTAAAAGTGAGGCCAATAGTTTGTCCATGCAACAGTTTGAAAAGAGCCTTTCGGTAGACTGCGGAGACTTAAGAAAGACTCGATTATCAGATATAATCTTGCAAACGGGTAAAGAAAGGCACCAGCTAACGCCACAATTAACCCCATAATCGTAAGTATAGTCATGAAAAACCTCGGAAGATCTGCCGGGGGATCGGGATCCATATCCCCATCGCCCCCCGCCAAACTAATACCTGGTACAAGGCAAAACACACAAACTAACGGGGTGGCTCCCACTAACACAGCAGAAATTCTCCAGAGCAATCGTTCGACCGGTGTTGGGAATTGGCTATTCCAGGCAACCGCATGAATCATACCGTACAGAATGGGTAGAACCGTTGCGGAAAGGAGGAAACCGGAAAAATTAAAAGTGTTCCTTAAGAGGTCGCTGGACCCAATTGTCAAATGCGGAGCTCCATCCCCGTACCTTTCGTTGGACTTTAGCTTCTGAGGTATCCGCGTGAGGTTTCCCGCGTACGGGTAATCATATACCCCTGCCATCTTTTGGATAGCTTGTATTTCGGCGAAGCTTATATAAGATGACTGAACAAACTTTGGATAGAACGGATAACTGAACCGGGATACTTTGGTCGAGGTCCAGCCATCCAGCTCGCGCATCAGATTGTAGATATACAATTTATGATTATCTGGATGCTGCTTTGAGATGCAAATTTCGTGTGTCATATCCACAAGACATTTTCCATCAGGGATGTAGACATGATTGGGCCCAGGATCGATATCGCCAGACTTTGGGTCTTTGCCTCCACGATATTTCTTCTGAAGGTCCATGAGTTTCAGGCCTATGGGAGCTTGCTCTTCGTCAGAGTTCCTGGAGAGAATAATTTTGCCCGTTTTGTGGTTTGTAGGGGTACCCTCGGAGGTTTTTTTCCACCACGGATTCTTCGTTTCCACTAATAAGTCTCCGCGGGGCGCGGAGTAATAGATTTCGGCTGCCAATTCTGGTTCCAGATTAAGAACGATAGGGTACTGGACGTCCAAAGGCTTATGCCACCAAAACCCGTACATAAACACAGCACAGAGGACATGGGCCATGGTGTGGCCTTCGAGCAAAGTAATAGGTAGGGCGTTGGACTTTCGTGCGATACATTGTGCCATCATCCATACTGTTTGTGCACACACGAGAACTTGGCGATAGAGTTTGCTTTAGTCTTATCCTTTATGGTGGTATTGTCCAAGTCAGTTTCTTTGATCAGTCCATTCTCGTAAAGTAACATAAATCCACTGGGTGTCAACGTGACTGGCCGACTGCGAACACCAACAGGACGAACGGCATATCCACCCATGACCACATAGAATGCCAGGTCCATTCCAAACTGGTTTTCCGTTCCGCCTCTGGGGACCGATTGCCCGCGTATACGTGAATTGAACGATCGTGCCTTAACCCACTGCTGAATGGAACACCAGAGAACTATCTCCGGGGCAAAGAGACACACGATTACCTAAATCAACTTAATTCCAAAAATTCTGAGCGTTGTCGGCCTAGAGTTGATGTTCGGGTGAATCGCAGTCCAGACGCACAAGCCGAGAGTAATCAGGCAAGGCAGCACGATGCTCACCGTCCCACGGCCTTTGGGCTCTGGTCCCCATGACGGTTCTGCTTCATCCGGTAATGGCAGGGCGACTGCGATGGGTTTGGTGACGACAATGAAGGTAACAATAAGTCCCATCGAGAGGGATGGATGAACGTCGGGCCTATAACAGTCAGCCTGCTTTGCCATCAGTTTCCTAACCAAATCTACCCACATGAGTTTCCGTTTTGAGCTTCCGTATACCCTCTAAAAGCTGTTGGATATTTCAGGGTCGAAAACGAGGTATGTGAACTGTATCTCTCCGTTTAGACGGTTTCAAAACTGTTAATAGGCGTGGGTATGATACATGTGAATGAAATTGGAATTGGTTTTGACCGATGGTCTGCGACGGAGAAGGGAGAGGTGAATGAACTCCTCGTCGTACCTGAGCTTTATATAAACGACATGTCATTCGGCGCCACTTTCAGCTAGCCAGATATAGATACAGCTGTGCTGTAAACGTTTAAGCACAACATCGTCAACGTAAGTCCAAAAACGAGGCTGTATAGAAACGACTTGTAATAAAGTACTTGGAATCATAGGAATATGCAGTCTGTCAAACGGCTTTGTAAATTTGCTGGCGCTAGCCAGAAAAAAAAAGTAATATGGAGGGAAGGAGACAGTAGGAAGATATTCGTAATGCCGTAAACATTGGCTGCGTTAGAATCAATTGAGGATCCATGCAAAAATTCCCTCCCTGGTCGTTAACTTGTACCCAGCCTCCTGTGGATTGCCAATCGTACATACTTCATTTTCTCACACTTTCGAGTGAGGCAAAGGCGAGCTTGGGGATGAGATAACACGTTTTGTGGACTGCATATGACATGTACAGGCATTGTGTGCACTTTTTAATCCTTTGCACACAGCTTCCTCCGCTCAAGGTGCGCATAAAATCTGGACTGGTTCACGAGCATACCTTTGTCGTCGACGTGGTGAAAACCCAAGCTGATGGGTATTTTGACGTTGAACATTCTTAGCCCAGCAAGGCTACCCCAGAACGTACCGAACCTTCCATCCACGGCACTCTCCGCGTCCAGCCTTCAAGCCTCACCATCCTCAGCTCCCACCACCCCAGCTCCCACTTCTCCCATCTTCCACACCCCTACCACATAAACAATGTCCACCCGCGACTCCTACGCTCCTCCGGCCACCAGCGGTGACAGAAGCTACCAACAATCCGCCGCGACCGCGACGATGCACTACCTCTGCGCCGAGTGTGGCGTAAAAGTCGGAATCAACAAGGGCGAGCCTATACGTTGCAAAGAGTGTGGTCATCGGATTCTTTACAAGCAGCGGACGCGACGGTGAGTTACATCCCAGAAGGAGAAGGGATGAGGGAAAAAGGCTAATGGAGGTGGTGGGGAAGGATGGTGCAGTTTGAGGCACGGTAGATGGTGATACGATACCCCGAGTAAGGGAAGGGAGGATATTGGGGGATGATTGGGGGGTTGAAAATGTGCAGTGCTGTATTGGGATTTTGCTGCGCACCGTGGTGAGGATGATGTCTGTCGGGTGTACTTCTTTAATAAAGATAGACGTCTACATTTTTTTACCTATCAAGACATAACCCAAGGTAGCAAGCAAGTAGTCTACAAGTTTGAATCTGGGGGCGGGACTGCTCCCTAAACAATATAGCACAGACAAAAACCAACGTTAAAACCACCGCGAGATGCAGTTTTCAAGCTACGAGAGAAAAGAAAGAAAAGAAAGAAGAAAAAGGGAATTCCATCATCACTGCCGTCCTGCCACCCCCCCCCCCCCCCAACTCCAGCCGTAAAAAAAAAAAAAAAAAAAAAAAAAAAAAAAAAGGGAAATCCCCCCCCCCCCCCCCCCCCCCCCCCCCCCCCCCCCCTCAACTCCAGCCGTAAAAAACAAAGAAACAAAAACATGATGGGAAACAGAGGAAGGAGATTAAACAGAAAAACGTTGCACAAACAATGAGGCAAAAAACAAAGCCTAGCTCCGAAAGAAAACGGTAAAAAAAAAGAACCACCGCGCTTGCCCCCCTCTTATCTTTGTCTACGCCCACCTCCTCCGTTTATATACCATATACCTGTGTACTACTTGCCTAGACTGTGAGTTGGATCTCGAACTCACGAGCCTATCGTGAAAGTTCGCCCTCACTGCTGCCCTCGGCGTCATCGTCGCCCTCGACTCGTCTGACCTCGATCCCAACTTCTGCCAGCCGCCGGTCTTGCTCGTTGCGCTTCTGCTCCTGCCATCTCGCCAGCGCGGCAACCGCATGCGTCTTGAAGCCGAAGCATCGGGGAGCATATCGTTCATTGCTCTTTTGCGGGATCAACGCCGGGTAGACCTGGAACAGGATATGCGGGAACGAGGTTCCAAAATAAGCGCCGTCGATGGCGGCATGACGTGATGACTTTGGTGAGTATACGTCCTCGCACTTAGCGCAGTATAGCTTCACACTCTTGCTGTGGGGGAGATCGGAGAGGCCGATTGGGAGGAGGGGATGCGAGCGGCAGAACACCCGCGGGCAGCGGCCGAAGTCGCATTTCTTGTACTTTTCGAGCTGTTCCCGAGGGTTAGCGGGGAGGGAGTAATGAGGAACGAGAGAGGTGGAGGGGAAGATAAACACCATCTTCTGGAGACCCCTAGTCGTGATAATGTACCGTGCGTGTACAAGCCCATACAAGTGCCGTGCCGACTTCTCGATCTGCTCCCGGATGTCGTCGTCGCAGTCGAAATCGAAGACGTCGGTGATCAGGTCCAAAGCATATTGATAGTACTGCACTTCAGCCTGCAGCCCCGTCAGGTTGAAGCGGTCCGTCAGGTACTCCTCGTCGATCTCGCAGAAGTACTCGTGCCCCCGAGTTGCGACGAACCAGTCCCGCCAGTATGATGTGTAGTCGGAATCGGTCTCGGAGTTGTAGTCGTCCACTGAGCGTGTCATCCACTGATTAGTCACCCGCGGGAATGTTCGTGAGAGGGATGCACGGGAGAGCTTACTGGTTGATGGGGCTGGGACGTTGTCGATGTTCTGGCGGATGTCCTGGTTGGAGATGACCTGGTCAGTAGGCGTCGTCTAATGGATGGTGGGGTCTTTGGCGGGGACATGGTATGGTGTGCAGACATGGAATTCACGTGGGACGGTGTGGTGGTGCATACATACCTTGGCGTGGTCAGGAATCGCTGTATCAGCCTTTGGGCGGAGATCCAATATCGCAGGGAGATGAGCGATAGGCCTGCAATTCGAGGGCGGGCTTCAGCAATTCGAGGAGAACTGGAGGTGAAGATGCGACTGTTCGGAGGGCGGTGGTATCCTACAGAGAAGGAGGCGCGTGGACGGGCAAAGGCCCAAAGGTCGATGCGGTGGTGGCTGAGGTATATCCCCGACAGTAAAATGTATGGAGACAATGATTCTCTCTATTTTTATGATAAAACTATAATGAATGAGACCTTGGTACATTTGTTTAGACTCTCATAGTTGTTTGGTGTCATTTTAAACTGTTGGTGGACTAGAAAGAGCCGCCCAAACTTTGCGGTACATTCAATCCCTCCGCCGGATCACCGCCAAAGGCCGCCAACTCAAAACGCAACCCTCCAACGTTGCAGATCCAGGTATTTGAAGTCGCTGGCTCGGCCTACACGATGATAGCTTACAACACCGCAGCACAATGCCTCCACGAATCCCCCTACCCACACGACCAACGCCAACCTTCTTCTCTTCAACATCTCTGACCACCGTTCGCACATACGCCGCAACCTCCTACTCTCCCATTATCCCAAGCTCCCCAATTACCGACCATGCGCCCACACAACCCCCCTCTCACCGTGCTCCGGACGCCCGGAAAACCCAGCTCCACCGTACCTACCTCTCCATCCTCCGTTCAACACCTCTAATGCTGGTATTCCAACACAACAACCTGCGCGCCGTAGAATGGTCAGCTTTGCGTCGGGAAGTTGCCACGGCACTGAACAAATTCACTCCCGCCGGAGAAGACGACCCGATTGCAAACCTCACCAAGGTCACTATTGTCCGCGGGGCTGTATTCTCCACCGCCATGCGAGTCGCCGAGTACTACGACCCTAATGGGGGGAAGCAGCATGGAACATCAAAGGAGGCGTATGAGATGACGAAGAAACGCAAGAAGCACCCGCTCGCACCTTTACTCAGCGGTCCCGTTGGGATAGTTACCTTTCCTGCTGTTTCACCGCCTCACATCAAGGCTGTGGTTGATCTTATGTTTCCCGAGGGGAGAGCGATGAAGGGGTTGGATCCTCTGGCGGTTACGGGATTGCAGAAGCTGGTGTTGCTGGCTGCTAGGGTGGATGGGCATGTTGCGTCTGGGGACTTGGGTAGTGGACGGGTGCTCGAAGAGAGCTTGGTGAGATGGGTCGCGGCGCTACCTGGTTTCGAGGCATTGAGGGGTCAGCTGGTGGGTATGCTACAGAGTGTCGGTGGTGCAGATTTGGTCAGGAGCTTGGAGGCTATTCCGATATCTGCTGTCAGGACAATTGATGCACACAGGAAAGTTCTGAGCGGGGAGTTGGAGGGTGAGAAGTCTGAGGGAGAGAAGCCGGCCGAGGCATAAGCGGCCGCATGAAATGTACAATATGATGTGCTTCGGTTGTATTATTATCGGTAATAGAAGAAAATACAGGCAAAGCTACTCGTTGAGATAAATGGCGCTTCAATCACAGTGTTGCGATCACTCGGAGGTTCAAGCGCATGCGCCAACTTCGATGGTGACACAAAACATCGGCCTAAACTTATTCCGTCATTGACAATTTCACAACCTCACCTCAACACCCCACCACCACAACCATCCCCAATACTCCACCCTTCAACTTCCTCATAGCGTCTACAATGTTCGCCCTTCAGACGGCGTCACACGCCATCAAGAGCCGTCCCCTAACGGCCGTACCAGCCCTCGTTAACGTCGCACGGGGCCTCACCTCCACACAACAGCAGCAGCGCAGAAATGCATCATACGGTGTTGGCGGCGGAAATGGCTCTATGTTTGGCCCGGGTGGTGGAATGCCCCCATCCACCTACTTTAGAAGAGAGCGTCTGCCCGCAAACACAATCATCCGGTTCGTGTTCCACGTCATCGTTGTGGGGCTCTACTGACCAATCCGGTGTTAAGGTTTGTTCCGCAACAGCAGGCATGGCTCGTTGAACGCATGGGAAAATTCCACCGCATCCTACAACCCGGTCTCGCAGTCCTTATCCCAATCATCGATAAGATCCAATATGTAAAGAGCTTGAAGGAAGTTGCCATTGAGATTCCGTCCCAGAGTGCCATCACCGCCGACAACGTCACGTTAGATCTCGATGTAATACCCCTACCCCTCCTCGGTATCGGCGGTATGTACTGACGATTGCCAGGGTATCTTATATATCCGAATCTTCGATGCTTACAAGGCGTCGTACGGAGTTGAGGACGCGGAATACGCCATCTCCCAGCTTGCGCAGACGACAATGCGTTCCGAGATTGGACAGCTTTCGTTGGACCATGTATTGAAGGAGCGTGCGGCATTGAACGTTAACATCACCAAGGCTATCAATGAAGCTGCAGAGGACTGGGGTGTCAAATGTCTACGGTACGAGATTCGGGATATTCACGCACCCGAACCAGTTCTACAGGTATACCCTCCTTCCTCTCCAGACCTTGAATCGATGGTGCTGACTCAATAGGCCATGCACCGACAAGTCTCTGCCGAGCGCTCCAAACGTGCCGAAATCTTGGACTCTGAAGGACACCGCCAGAGCGCCATCAACATCGCCGAGGGTAAAAAGATCTCGGTCATCCTCGCCTCCGAGGCAAAGAAGATGGAACAGATCAACGCCGCCTTGGGAGAGGCTGAAGCTATTCGTCTCAAGGCTGAAGCCACGGCTACGGGTATCGCCGCGGTTGCAAAGACGCTAAAGGACAACAAGGCTGCCGGCCAGGGAGCCGTGTCGTTGAGCGTCGCAGAGAGATACGTTGATGCCTTCGGCAAGCTGGCAAAGGAGACAAACAGCATCATCGTTCCCGCGCAGCTCGGAGATCTAGGAGGAATGATTGCGGGCGCAATGGGAATCTATGGAAAGATCTCGGAGACACAGGCCAAGACGCAGAAACAGCTTGGCCAGCAACTGGAGGAGGGACAAAAAGAAGACCAGCAGCAGGAACAAAAGCAGGAACAACAGCAAGAACAACAGAAGACCGATGAGGCTGCGCAGATCCTCAGCGAGTTCGATAAGAGTGCTAGTGAGAAATAGATTTTTAAAAAATGGAGCGGTGATTGTGTGTGAATAATAGGTACGGTGTTTATGGGGTTTGGCATTTACATATTTGCATTTGCTTCTGTGTTTTCGGTCTTTTTTTTATTATTCTCTGCTCTAGGTGGGACGCGAGGTCGATATCATTGTACTCTACTCTTACGTTACGTTACGCGCTGCATGCGGAATGTTGATATGCTGAAAACGTTGATGTATCAGTAAGATGGCTGGACTTGAGGTCTTAGGAAGCGTTGCATTGAAAGCATCGCCCTCGAGGCGTGGTGTATCAGCTGTAAGCGAAGCAATATCACCGACGTGCCTACTGCCCGCCCTCAGCACAATGCAGGCACATCTGTTGTAGCCTAAACCCCATCTCTCATCCTCTCCCTGGCTTGCAACGTCCAAATATCACCCAATGTTACTTGGTGATCACAACGGGCGCACTGGCGCATACGCACGGTCACGGGGCGTGCCATGATCAGTGGCCGAGGATATGGTATCAACCCAGACCACACGCGCGACATCTATATTACTGCGGCGGAATTCGCAACCCGAATATAGACCAGATATTTAAGGATGGACTCGAGACAGTAAAATACGTACACATACCTACCGTACGCAAAAAGTTGGTATGTATAAAAACCAGGTATCTATACTCCCGAGTTTCACCATGGTTCCCCTCCGTAGTAAATGTTTGCACGAATAACATGATGCCGGTGTTCAAGCCGCTAAAGTTCGGTATGGGTAGTTTGCACGGGACTGAATACGGTTCATAATCAATAAGTACGGAACACCGCCGTAAGTTTACCGTTAACGTCCCATCCCTACAGATATTTGAGTTTCGATTAGTGCATGTCATCTCAAAGTCTCTTCTCAACCTCAACCAAATTGTAAAAAACTCTAGACAGAACTACAGTTGGAAGGGCAAGCTAGAGAATTACCTACCCAGAGTTAACAAACTGTGTCTGCAAACTTGCAAACTCCGGGATCGGGTAGGTTTATTTTAAGCACGCCTCAACTTTACACCCCAAAACCCAAACTTCTTAATCCCACCCTCTATCTAAACAAACCCACACTCTCCACACCCCTCCACATCATCGGAGAGTACACTCCACCTCCGTCCACACCTGTAACACCGCCGATAGGGTCCCTTTACCGCCACAACCTTTACTCCAGGTCCAGGACGCCACGTGCACTCGTCCTCATCTTCCTCGTAACAAACACCATATGGCAATAACGGCGTTGGAGGGGAGTACGCAAGGAGTGCAGGAAACACTGGGATGAAGAAGAAGTTTGGGAGGAGGAGGCTTGTTAGTAGGAAGAGGCTGATGAGGAGGAGTGATATCATTGCTGTGTATTTTGGAGATACCATGGTGGATAGGCGAGAGTTTTATAGGTATAACGGGTGGTGTCGAGTTGAAGGTGAAATGTGTGTATTCCAAAATGAATATGCTTTAGGAGTGTGGAGAATCTACTATAGCCTTCCTGAAGGCTTTGGACACAAGAAAGCTCCAGGACTTGGTTCACCGTGAGGAAGTGATCGGTGAGCGCGATGATGTGGTGTGGGCTGAACAGTGGACAGAGGGGGAACATTCCACAAGAAGGGACAGAGTGCTTAGCCATATACTGTGATCCGAAAAGCTTCAATCAACGAGAGAGCGCATCCAAAAAATATATCAATCAATTGCTATTTTATAAGCTTAAATACCAATACGCAGTAACAAAATATTCATCATAGACCCTCACTCACATATCACGTGCATAACAGAACAGGACAGGACAATCAGCAGAAACCACAAGCAAATGACCTTCATGTTGTCGATGAGTCAACTATAATAACCGAGGCAACCGCAGATAGTCATCAGGACAACCAATTCACCCAGTTGGGTAGGATGTGTACCTGAGTTCGAAATCATTCCAATAGACCGTCTCAAGCTAACCTGAACTGCGATTCTCCTATATGGGATGCTACCAACGTAAGGCCGCATCCTTCAAGGTGGGATGGCTATCAACCCCAATTAGGATCCTCTCCGGTGGGATGGCTATCAATGTAAGGCCGGATTCTCCAAAGTGGGATGGTTAGGATACTCCCAAATGGACAGCTAACTACCACGAGATATCGTGCCTGTATGTTGAAATACGGCGGAGGTGACATCAGGCTCCACGGTCACAGGAAACCAGGCGGGGTTAAAGCTCCAATCAGGGGTCCATGTTGTCGGCATCCGGACGTGTGCTCTCCTCCAAACATTCTACCTCTACCATATAGTCCTTACACACCGCTCCGTTCTCTATACACCGCTCCGTACACCCCGGCTCGGTGCCATTGCAGATGGTGCACTCCATCTCCGCGCGGTCGCGGCGTGCACACTCTTCGCACCCTTCACCCACACATTCTTCGTCCGCGAACGGCGCCGGATTGGGTGTAGTAGCGTAATCCGGAATGAAAGATTGGTAGATACACATCAAGCGAAATGCTATCTCGTACTCCTCCCACTCTGGTGTCGGCGGCAGGGGTTCTGACTCCGTCACCTCGGCGATGATGGTGGCATCCGAATCATAATCCGGATCCTGTATCGCAGCCTCCGGTGATTTTTCCTTGGGGCTATAACGCGATTTCTTGGGGTTATTAAGGGCCGCATAGTCCGGCCGTTTGGCTCCACGGGTGCTGCGTCTGGTTGGCTCTGCTGAGGCGTTGGCGGTATTGCGTGCGCGAGGCATTTTGTGGTGTGGGGCAGATGGATATGGCTGGGAAAGAGTTGGATGGAAGAAATGGAGAAGGGAGAGAATGATATGGAAGATGAAGATGGTAGAATGCGATGTTTGGGAAGAGTTTGGGAAAAAGAGTGACAAAATATGACTCCGAAGGCTCTAAGAAGATGGAAGGTAGAGGGAAAGGAAAATATGGGAGGCGAAGGCGGTTGAAGGGTCCATTTAAGGATGTTTTGATAAGGTTTATTTGAAACAAGTGAGAAGATATGACGCTGGTTTCCATTGAGGAGCTGAACACCCCAACGAACTTTGTTTCACCGGCGACCCACTTATGTTGAGGGGAAAATCGGAAGGCGAGATATCTGTTTAAGAAGAGGAATTATGTTAGCGATGAGCCTGAAAGCAATAACATATATTTGAATACTGCCAGTATGTAGTTGGATCAAAACGATAGCGAGTTCAAGCAAAATCAAGTCTTACCAAACGAGAAACACAGCTGACATGTTTACTGTTAGAAGGAGACTTGGTTAATCGGCGACTATTTCAAATAATTAGACAGTGTGTCTGAATCAGTGTCTGAAGCGATGAGAGGTCGCAAATGTGGTGTGTTGGGTTCAGATGCTGTTCGGTCATTACTTCTCCCGGCGTGTCCTACACTCAATAGCAATCGATTCCTCATGTACAGGAGTCGAACACCGCCCCACCCCCCATGCTGGGAAGCTTGACGGTCAACAAGTGTAGCAGGCGTCCTAACGAAGAGGTGGCACTAATCCAGGCACTGGTGATGAAGAAGCTGTGAATCGAAGTATGTAATGTAGTATCGTTATGATTTGAATGGTCTCGGAGTATGGTCTCGGAGTGTGGTACATGAAAAAAAGCGTCCAAGGCTATGAGCTGAAGGCATTCCCTCGATATTGATCCGCTTACGTGCTAGCATGCTAACGGCGAGGAGAATCTAAATAATGAGGCCATAGATAAGCTGTGGTGTTGTTGCTGTTTGCAGTGGGTGCGGCAGCGGACGTAGGAAGGATTGATATTGGCGTGTGAAGTGATGGTAATGTTGGACCTCGAGAGGTTTTTGCTGACTATTTGAGAGAAAATAAAAGATGGAAGAAGGGTGAAAGTAGGATACTTATAGGGGTGTAGGGGTTCTGAATCGCTCAGCATGCAAGAGAGTCTTGCCGTCTGTATGTTGTAAGTAGATCGTAAGGGACGCTCCTTCCCTATTACAACGTCGTATCTTGATAAATCACTGGCTATCTACAGCGGTCTTTGCGCCGCATCCGCCTCCTTCGATACCTCCACAAACCTCTCCCAACACCTCCAACTTTCGCCACTATGAATCCCGTACAGCGCCCTTTGTACCGCGTTCTTCCAAAGCGTCCCTCTCACCACCCCATCAGCGCCCACTTGACTCTCACCCTCCACCGCTCCCGAAACCGCAATCAGCGCCGCCGCATTACCGAGCACAAAATCCATTATCGGCTCACCGACCTGCATCTTCCCACCCAGCAGCCGTTTCAATATCTCCGCATTCTCGGCAGGCCCTTTTCCACCAGCAACTTCTTTCAGCGGGTGCGTTGGGAGTCCAAATGTCTCAGTGGGGTGGATCTTGAACTCTTGAATCTCTTCCCCTACGAGCGACCAACAGTTTGTGTACCCCTCTGGAGAGATCTCGTCCAGCTGCTCCTCGCCGCATACAACGAGTGCCTTCTTCACACCTAGCAGCCGTAGTGTTTCCGCATACACCGGGCCGAGCCCATGCTTTCCCACGCCCAGGATCCGCGCCTCCAGTCCCGACGGATGAGAGTAATCTACCGGGTTTATCAGAGGGCCCAGAACGTTGAATATGGTCCTGCACCCGAGATCGCGGCGGATCGGCGCGATGTGTGCCATGGCAGGGTGGTAAACCGGAGCGAAGAGGAAGCAGAAGCTGCTTGCAGGGTGTCCGGGCGCGGAGTAGAAGCTTGAAACGACGGGTGAGGTAATAGAGACGAGAGAGGCACCCAGGGAGGTGAGGATATCGGCGCTGCCAGAGGCGGAGGTGGAGGCTCTGGCGCCATGCTTGCCTGCAGTATCCTGTCAGCTATAATCGAGGGGAGACTTGGGGATAGAAGTACAAATGCGGATTCCGCAACCAGAGGCGACAATTGCTGCGGTGGTGGAGACATTGTAGGTGTCATGTCCGTCACCGCCGGTGCCAACAATATCGACCAGCCCACCTTCGTAAGTTCCTTTCTTATCGCCCGCCGCGAGTGGGTGTAGCTGAAGACGGTGAATTTGTAGACCAGCGCGACGCATCGCCTGCGCTGCTCCCGCGATGATTTCGGCTTTCATGTCGAGGCCCGTGTAGTGCATTGCTGTGAGTAGAGCGCCAGCCTGCACAGGCGAGCATTGGTTCTGTGAGATGCGGGCGATTGCATCTGTAATATCATCTGCTGTGACGGCCGGTAGGTTGGTAGAGATCTTCTTGAGAAGTGGGAGGAGTGAGTAGCTTCCGTCTGCCATGGTTACTGACTGTAGATGTCGTTTAGCCTCCACTGATAATGGCGGGGTAGCAGCCAATGCAGGGATAACCCCGCAATAGCCAAGCCATTGAGTTTGTTCCTGCTGATCATTCTTAGAGTAAAGAGAGGTGCAACTAACAGGTATGTAGAATTGCAGGGCACGAGAAATTAGAGAAATGGACACAACAGAGAATCTCCCCGCTTTCTGTATTTTACAGGCGTTTTTAACAAGGTTTTATTGTTCCAAAGTGCCTTTAACCTATCATATGAGGTTCTCTCCATTCCGCAAAAGCATGAGTGATGATACTCTACAAAATCTGTGTCAAAACCTAGGTGTTTTCTTGGCACATAGTAAGTGTTATAACGTTAGTTTAGGACAACCGAGAAAAAAAAACACAACCATTCCAGTCTCCTGTTAACCCTAGACAGTTTCAATACTGCTAATCATATTTGGCCCTCTTGAGTGCATAGCCAGCATCATTGGGAGGCGGAGGTGGTATTTCATATTCAGCCGGAGGTGGTGGAGGTGGTGGAGGTGGCACTCCAGATGCAGGCGGGGGTGGTGGTGGAGCGAATGTATCAGATGGTGGTGGTGGCGGTGGTGGTGGAGGAGGCGGCGGTTGCTGGTAATATCCTCCATGATGAGGAGCCATATAGCCCAGCTGATACCCACCAATCATGTTGTTATTAAACATTGGAGAAGGGAAGTTTCCTTCGTAGTTGAACCCCCCGCCGGCACTAGACATGGGGTAGTTGAACTGCTGTTGGTGCCAGGGCGCGAGTCCACCTTCCGGACGTGACTCCCAAGGCTTTGGACCATCGCGATTCCCTCGATTGCTACCGCTATTGCCATCCTCAATCAGCCCTCGAGGGGTGAAGGAATCTATGGCCCGGATAGCGTCGGATGCACCGAGTTCTTTCATGAGTGACTATTATTTAGTTAGCTAGAAGGTTTGAACAAGGGTGAAAGGGAGATCGCCAACCTCGTATTCTTTGTCAACAGAATCACCAGTGCCTTGTGGATTCCTGTTTCCAATCCTCCAATCCGAGTTCCTGGCGCGGTCCAAGCAATCTTTGGCAAAGTGTCCCGCATTTCCACAAACGTGGCAAATGACTTTTGAGATATAGTTCTTCTTCTCGGGACAGTCGTACTTCCGGTGGCCAAGTTCGCCGCCTAACAATGTCAGGAAATATTCAGGTATCAAGGACGAGGTATGTGCTCACAATTCTGACAAGGCTGGTTTTCGTCATCTGGGTTTGTAAGAAATCGGGTTGACAAGAGATGGGTATAAAGATAAGTAGGTATAGACTTACCTCTCAAAGTGCCATTCAAACTTGCCAACAGCCTAAGCTGGTGTCTCTTCAGGTCGTTGTCTTGTTCTGGTACGGATGCAGCCTGATACCTAGTTAATATCCTCTTATTTTCTAGCAGATAAGAAACACGTACTGTCTCAATGATTCTGTGGATCAACACCTTCGCCCTTTCCACGTTATCGTCATTGTCCGAGGTAATTAGACAGTGAAGGTCTTCTTCGAGATCCGAACCCGCGGCTCTGTCGCTGCCACCTTTGCCTTCCTTCACGGAGCCCTTTCCCCGAATGACAATCTTTGCACCAGATTTCGCTTCCATCTCTTTGAGAGTATTGCCACGGGGTCCAATGAGCAGCCCAACTAATAGTAGTAAAACACAAAGGCACAAGGTTAGTAAATTCCAAAACATGTGATCAGTAACACTGAGTCTGTATGTTAGATGGAGGAGGGTTAATATACTAAAGTTGATCTCCGGGTAGTCATTCACGGGAATATAAACTCTCTCATGAGTCCTTTTCGGTCGGCGGTAATCTGCTGGTGCCTTGTAGTTTGGAATGATCTTAGACGCCATCTGGATGAGTTGATGACGTTCTGCTTCAAGCTTCTTGCGGTATCGAACGTCTCGAGTATTTGTACGACGGCCTTGTTTATCGTACTGAGGAGGGGGAGACGGTGAACTGTACAATTTTTTTTTAGTTAATATCAACTTCAATTATTTGATGCTTACCGAATCCTCTCTGACGGAACGATATCGTTGATCTTAATTTTTTGAGTGATTTCAAGTATGCGAAGGTGGGTACAGTATGCCTCCACCTGCTCGCTGGTCATCTCGGTGGAGATTATGGTCGGTAAGCCTATTAGACCAGCGATCGAATTGGACTCTGCCGGATCTCCCCAACGGTTTCCCCGCTTGCGTTTCCTTTTTGTACGAGCCGGAGAGCAGCCTCGAGCTTCTTCCTCCTGCTTGAAAATTCCTGGGAAGCTTTCGTCTCGATCGACAGAGTGATTGTTTGTTTTGGAGATGGCAGTTGATCTAGAATCAGATTCCTGACGGCCAAAACGACGGTTTGATGCTATTGGAACATTATTAGTTCCTGTGAGCTCGTGGATATGCATGACTATTTTTTGCTGTGGGCTGGGAAATGGAGGTTTGCTAGGGAAAGAAGATAAAGATGTAGAGGTAGGTAAACAAGTAAGTGAAGCTCGCAATAGCAAGAGCTTAAACCCAAAGCAAACACTGGCCTGGTAAAGCCAATGACACACTGGTCGCTCGAAGATAACCCGTTTCTATAGATTGGTGAATCTGAAATAACACAATAGTCGTACTGGATGCAATTCAACAAGTGGAACTTGAAGCTGGAATTTCAAAACGGGTGAGAGACAGTGACCGTCTTGGTGTAGAGAATTTACCCGGCTCCCCACCTTTCCATTCCTGTGTAGCCCTTAAGCTCTAACAGCCCATCCTAGCTCCTTCAGCTTACCGTCGACCCCGTCACGACACCACCAACCTGGCATTTACCAAGTTTATACGGGGAATATGTATTGGCCTATACGCGCTCCTAGAGTTTACGCCGCGAAAGTCCCTCCGCCCTCGATACCGATTGACTACGACTCTGAAGAATCCGCTGAACTCGTACGACACAGTCTCTCCTTTTCTTCGGCGCCTGATGATGCAGATCAGAACGACTCCATTAAAGGAAGCACTGAGGATGAAGATGAGGGACGAAAAGTAGGCGAGAAAGAGGTGCAAGTGGAAGATGAGGAATCCTTGCCAGAAAGCGCCGGAGACAAGGCGCGAGCTTCTATGGCCAATGCAGCGCTGGATGAGGAGACGAGGTCCCATATTATTGCGCTACGGGTTGCACGGAGTGGGCTGTTGTTTGCGGCGGTTACAAGGGCGGAATTGACAATATGGCAAATGAAGGTGCTGCGAGCTCCATTTAGAAGATTGGGATCATAGTTAACGTTCATCTAGCCAACTGCGGTTGTTGCGCATGTGCGACGGTCGCCGAGTTCAGTCGAATCCTATGGACCAAATATTGACGTGCTTGTGCGGCCGGATTCCCAGATATTTGTCGTTCAAACATCGCTCGGATACCTCATGACCTATTCTCTTGCGACAGATCCTAACGCCCGAGTGTATAAACCAACCTTCGTTAACAACTACCATCACCATACGCGGCAACACTCAACGTCATCTGCCAGGAGAATGTCGGTTGGAAACGGCGGCTTGACACCAGGTGCCGGCGAAGGTGGTGGGGTTCGAGAATTCTCGTTGCAGTTTAGGATGGTAATAAAGGTTGATGCGGGCATCAGCAAGTATGTGCCCCAGAATACAAGGCTACAGCCTGTGGAAGTCGACTCTGGAAGCGGGCCCGACTCTGACAACGACTAGAGTTCTAGCCCTTGAGGATGAATTGATGGTGGCAACAGTCAAGCCTTCAGCAATTCAGTGCATCCGTTGGACACCGGACTCTACAGGAAGTCAGACATCTGCCGAACTACTCAGTCGAATGCCTTGGATGCAGAAGAAAGGTTAGTCCGTACCAGTAACATTTGGGTATGTTTACGTTGTGGGAAAGGGGTCCGCCGAAGACTGGGCTGACGGGACAGTGATTACTACTGATATGGTCTACGATCGGCCGATGAATCTCTCTACATGGGTTACGAGCGACGGTCGTGCATATGCGGTTCAGAAACTGCAAATTTCGGAGAGCGAGAGCGGCTCTCGGACGTTCAAGGGATACTGTTTCCACACACCGTCGACCCCTGAAGAGGCTGCTATCAAGGTCTCCATAAATGCGCGCTTTTCTATGATAGCAGTCGCATGCGCAAAGTCAGTCTTTAGATTCTACTTCATTGTTGGTCTCTGCTGACTTAGGTCTGCAGTGGCTCAATAGCTGTGTATACCGCGCGCGATTATAGTGGAAATATACCCCTCTCTCATAAGGTGTTTGTTCCTTCTTCGTCGCCAGGTCGGACTACCTTTGTCAGCTGGTCTCCAGACGGCTACTGTCTTTTTGTCGGCTTTGAACGTGGGTGGGCGACATGGAGTGTATACGGGAAACCTGGCGGGAACTCTTTCAGCGCAAGAAAATCTCTCGTTGACCGTAGGCCCAACGAAGGATACCTTGGCGGGGTAAAAGATGGTTCCTGGATAGCGAACGGCGGGGAGATTCTCCTGTTGCGGGAGGATGGTAATGAACTCATTTGGAGTCTGGGGTTTGCCAAGTCGGCTGTTGCGGGATGTTTTTCATCTGTCAACACTGCGCGTCCAATGCTACAGACTGGGGAAAAACTACTCATCTATCGCGGTTACGACCAGGATGATAATACGATGATCTCTCAGGACAGTAGCGTCTTATGGCATTCGGTACAGGTACCAGCCTCGTATCTCGCAGAAAATTGGCCCATCCGAAGTTCTGTAATATCCCAGGATGGCCGGTACGTTGCAGTCGCGGGTACGCGTGGCCTCGCGCATTACTCTGTGAACAGTGGTCGGTGGAAGACGTTTGCAGATGAGCGTATGGAACAGGACTTCGTGGTGCGAGGAGGCATGTGTTGGTACCAGCACATACTGATTACTGCCGTAGAGAGCCACGATCGATATCAGGCAAGTTGTTTAGATTTCTTATCTGCCCTTGCAGTGTATATTTCTGACTAAGTTATAGCTACGACTCTATTCACGTGAACTTGCACTTGATAATACAATGCTTGTTCATCTCGAGGAACTGCCATCGGCTGTGGTTCTACTATCATTAACCGGGGAGGATTCTTTGCTTGTTTACACAAATGAGAACGTTCTATACCACTTCATAGTGCAAAGTACGGAGACTTCTGTGCGATTAGTACAAGTTGGACAGATCACCTTCCACGGCATAATACGAGCCCCTGCTCGGGTACGGGCAATAAGTTGGATTGTGCCAGACGAGCAATTACGAGACGGAGATCCATCCCGTGATGTCGCTGTTGCAACAATGATTTTCCTGGTTGACGGGAAATTGGTATTGCTACAGCCATCAACTACCGAAGGAGGCGAGTTGAAATACGACATGAGAGTGTTGCTGCAAAATGTCGAATACTATGCTTTAATAAGGGATCAACCGGTGCAACAAGTTTTTTTGTCAAAGCCGGAGGAAGATACACCTTTGAGCGAGACCTTTCCGGTGCCGGTAGAACGGAACCTGTCAGATTCATTGTGGGCGTTCGATGGGAACGATGTGAAGGTTAGTCTTGCTGTGGCGGTCAGTGGACGACTTTACACTAACATAAAATAGGCATGGATAGACGTCAAGGATATACTTGAATCAGGGGAGAATGGCAGAGAACTACCAGCACCGGTTAAGGTCCCGGTTGATTTCTATCCGCTGTCAACGCTTGTAAACAGGGGTATCATCCTGGGAATCGAATCAGAACTTGTGCAGCGACGAGACGTCGGATTTTCACACTTCAAGTTCTCAACAAGAGTAAGTAAAATATGCTCCATCGTTGGGATATCGTTTGCTAATGCAAACAGACGCACCTCTTTATAACGCATCTCCTCCGCCATCTCTTATCCTGCCACCAACCAGGCGCCGCAGTGGAACTTGCCCGCAACTACGAAGCCCTCGTCTACTTCCCACATGCTCTTGAAGTCCTCCTACATGACGTCCTCGACGAAGAGGCTGATACCTCTCCTAAACCTGAAGATGCCGTATTGCCAGAAGTCATCCGGTTCTTAACGCATTTCCCGCACTACCTCGATGTGATAGTCCGCTGCACGCGGAAAACGGAGGTAGCCTCTTGGAAACATCTTTTTTCTGTTGTCGGTTCTCCGCAAGTTTTATTTGAAGAGAGTCTTTCGCGGGGCCTTCTGAAGACTGCAGGGGGATATCTATTGATACTACATACACTCGAGCAGCTGTCGAGTAGTTCGAAGGATATGGTTAGGCTCTTTGCGAGGGCGGTACAGGAGGGCGATTGGGATCTGTGCAAGGAACTCGCGAGATTTTTAACAGCACTTGATAATAGTGGGAAGACTCTGAGGGAGGCTTTAGCATTGGTGGATCTGAGATCTCCAGCGGAGGAGAAGGGGAGTTTCATGTTTGCAAATGGAGGAAGTGGGAGTGGAAATTCCGACGGGGACTATGAATTTCCGAGCCTGGGGGAGAGGCTAGGCGAGCGGTAGATAGATGGTGGTGTGCAATGTTTCGATTATCGGATGTAAAGCACTACATTAAGAATTATACTCTGGATGACATGACCATATCAGGTTGCTCATTCGCTAGCCAGTGATACTCTAGTGCGACCGGACTCCTGAATCTGACGGCGCGACCGATCCTCTTGACCTCCCACCACTAAAGTTGTCGCACAACCCACCACCACCGCACTAGAGATCATGGGAAAATCCAGGTTTTGCTTCGGGCGTGCGTAAGTCATGCCCCAGAACAGCTGAAAACTACGGCTGAAAAGGCGTAGCTGACGCGGGGTCGCCCGTGTTCCCTAACCCAATGAGACAACCCCCCCCCTTCAGCTTCTCTATTTCATTGCCCTCTCCCCCCGTCCTGATGCCTTCAACTTGCTGATATTGACCGAACCTACTACAGGAACTCAAGCCCCGCAAACCCAACCTTACCTCCCACCGCCGAAATGCCAAACCTTACAATCCGTAACCTTACACAAAATCCCCTTAAGATAACGCACACTTCGCGTTTTAAGCTTCCAGGCCCGAAACCAATTACCAAAGACAACATTACGGACATCGGGAATATCGCCCGTAACGTCTCTCGCAACGTCACCAATCTCTTTCGGCGTTCCCCGGTGTCGACGATCTTGCCTGGGCTCAAGCAGCCAAAAACCCAACAGGTAGCCGATAACGCCAAGTCATTTGAGGAGAGAGATGTGAATGTTGATGTTGGATATTACTCCGGAAAAGACACGGGGCTCAATCTGGATGATAGCACGCTCCGCCTCGATTTCGAGGTAACAGAGAGACAAGGCGACGCGCAGAGGGTGAAGCAGTTCAGAGTCGACATTCCAAGCTCGGGAACGCAGGAGCTACAGGTTAATCCTCGGGGCGATGTGGGGGATACAAGCTTGGTCGGCTTCTACATCAAGAGCAGAAATTGCTTAGCGATCGTATCGAACGCGAGTTTGTCAAGCTGGATGGGGAAGCTTAACGACTCGACATTCTTGGGCGCCCTTAGCATTCCCGGAACCCATAACTCGCCGACTCACCACGTCGCCCTCCCGAGCGTCCGCTGTCAATCTGTCAGCATCACCGAGCAACTCAACAACGGCGTCAGATTCCTCGATATTCGTGCGATGTACGACGATCGGGAGCTGACACTGGTTCACGGCGCCTTCGACATCGCGATTTCCGGGCCCAAGAAGCTGAGCGACGCCATGGACGAATGCTACAACTTCCTCGACAGAAACAGATCCGAGACGATCGTGGTCTCTCTCAAGCGTGAGGGCCGCGGCGAAACAAACGACCAAGACTTCTCCAAGCTCATCAAGGAAGAGGTCGTTGACAAGTCGCACGATCACTGGTATGTCGACCCCACGATCCCAAATCTCGGCAACACGAGGGGGAAATGCATTCTTTTCCGCCGCTACCAACTCCATGACTCTCTCAAATCCGAAAACGGCGGCAGGGGCTATGGCATCAACGCCGAGTCCTGGGCCGACAACACTCCAGACTTCACTACCCCCAACAGGATCAATGTTCAGGACTTCTACGAGATCCGGGAAACCGAAAATATCGGCAAGAAGATACAGTACGTCAAAGACCAGCTAGATCGCAGCTGCACACAAGTCGCCGCAGCAGAGAAGGATAAGACGCAGCCACCCTTGTTCATCAACTTCTTGAGTGGGAGCAATTTCTGGAAAGTCGACACCTGGCCCGACAGGATTGCGGCGAAGATCAATCCGGCCATAACGGAGTATCTGGCGGTGGACTCGAAGGTGGATGGCGGGAATTCTGGGACCGGGATTGTGATCTACGATTTTGCGGGTGAAGGGGGGAATTGGGCGATATCTAAGCTGGTTGTGGGGATCAATGGAGGGTTGCTGGTAAATTGATACTATGGGTGGGTGTTGGATGTTGGGTGTTGGAGCAAGTTTTGGATGATTTCTTTTTTATTTTGATGGATAAAGAGATGCAGTTTTGGTTAAGTTATTATTAGCGTATGAATGATATCACGATTGTTTTCGTTAGAAATTCTGGTAAACCTGAATGAATGGGGGCAGACCTGCAAGAATTTCACACTGACTACCTATGGCTACAGGGCGTAGATGAGTCGGACACTGGGACATTGATACATCGTCCGCAGAATCAGTAATTCATCACGAGTGGAGTTGCACATGAGACGAGCCTGACCCCAATCTGAGACATCCAGCCTCGTGAGTGATATCACATGATCTGTCTCGGCCGAGAGCGGTGAAAAATTCCATTCAGAACACAACTCTGAGTCAACTGCATATAGTCAGTGCATTTCATTCCGACGAACGCGAGTTTTGACTGGGTATGTTCGCATGCTCGCATGCGTTTGGGCATGAAACAAACGGTTCAAGACACTATTCTCTCGTGTGTAACACTAATCAATCACAAGGCACCATAGCCCCGTGAACTGTTAGAAAAACAAACATAGAACAGGATAGGACTTCGATTTTCGGCGTTAGGCAAGGGGTGTTTTGACGGAAAACATTCCCCTCACCAGTGAGTGCTGCACGCACAATCACGAAAATCACGAAAACCTGTTAGGATCAGAGTCTCTGGCAGGAGTTTAGCCCTATAACCCAGTGGTTCAAACGGGGAAAGGTGTGTAAGATGTCGTGACAAGGTAGCTGGCTAAATTAGGATTCAGGGTTTCAACCCCCAGGTTCCCGCCGTCTTTAAATACCCCTCCTCCCTCCCTTCCTTCTCATCTTTTTCCCTTCAGTACTAATAACTTTCAAGGCTCTTGTAGCCACAAAATTTCGATCTCCACACTGGAGTTTTCAGGGCCTTGATGGTCACACACCTTGTCTCATCAACTTATGGAACCACATGTTGACCTTTTCATGTGGAAGGAAGTGTTAGCTAAGGGAATCCTCAGTCGACCCAGCCAGATCCTCCTATTTGCAGGCTTACTTTTCGGTTTATTTCAGCTTTGTCGACATCTATGATAGTCAGGACACCACCAAGCCTAAGCATAGTATTGCTTTGGATCATAGTCGATGAACAGTTGTCGGTGTATACTATTGGCTTGACCTTACATATTTATACTTCTATTCATTCCACCTTTGTTTCGGTTGAGAATAATTACTTCTGCTTTTCGCTTGCGCCTACGGTACATACGCTGTTCAAAGTGTTGAATTGCTTGAAATCGAAATTCATCAGGAAACTAACGGAATCAGATTGTTGCTCCGTTAATACAACTTACTAGGAAAGAGATTCCGTTTACTTGGGAAAAGAGCTCACAAACCGCCTTCGAAGCTCTCAAGGAAGCTTTTACCACTGCGCCCATCCTTCAACATTTGATTTTGAACGCGAAATCATTGTTACTAAGAAACAAAAGGCTGGAGATACTACTAATGCTCACAAGGCTAAGATATCACAGCATATTGTCTTTACAGCCCTGGAGTCTCTTCCCTTTCAGGGAAAGTGTCTCATTGACCCGCCTTTACTCATTGTCTATCGGTGTGCATGGCTTCCATGTTGATGATGCAGGTTTCTACGTATTCGCTTCCCGAGCTAAGATGTGACAGAGAAGCACGCACAACTCTCGAACTACGCACAGAAAAATCTTTTCAACCAGGGGACCGTGAGAGAACATGTACGAACTCCTCCGCAACGACCTCAGAATCCCGGGGGTGGCTTGCCTGATGTCATCCGGGATCTCGGTCTCATGGCTATCTCACTTTCCCTTCTTTGTCCTTGTTCCTGGCGAAACCTTCCAATCACCTCTCCAGACTGTGCGGAAGTGCAAAGGGTGAGGTTCGAAAGAACCACGATGGCTTCCCGGCCCGAGCAAGCTTCAACAGAATAAGCTTGCCACACATGCGGGGGAAATCTTCGAGCATATGGAGAGGGAGAAGGAGATGAGAGAGAGGAAGGAGATGGAGGAATTGCAAAAGGAGATGGAGAAAATCTCCTTGGCCGAGGAGGCCATAAAGGAGAAGAGGAATGGGATCTTGTGTTCATTTTTGTTTGGTACGGTGACATAGATTGACTATTAAAATACACTACCGCACCATCTTCCTTTATTGAGTTTTCGGAAAAGCTGTATACGTAGCGATGTCGTCCGTACTCTCCGTCCATGTCTAGAAAATGAGATCGATTAGTAGCACTCTCTAGCAAGAAGTTGGCAAGAATTATCTTCAGACCTCGCATCCTCTATATCTGCGACATAATTGCATCGCCTCGGAAAATCTTGTGGGATGCCCAAAGACTCACATTACTTGATACCTCAAACGATATCGCGAATATGTAGATTGCTACGACTATTCATTTGCGCAAACACATGTTCTCATTAATGATATCAATCCAAATCTTTGCGCTACGACTGTATGCCATGATTCTAGCCCCCGTGACTGCTCTCACCTCTTAAAACCGGTGATGGCATCTCAGATATCTCACTACTCAATAACTCTGGCGTGCCATTGACACCCAACGCCGCCGTAGACTTCTCGTTTTGAGGCTGTGAGCTAATAAAGCCACCCGCTGGTAACTCCTCTTTGCACCACAAACCCGCGTCTGCGGCGGAGTCCGGCGTAGCTTGGTTTGAGCGTGCTGACCGCCTCCCCCACCCGAAGTAAACTCCCACAGCCAATGCCAACCCAAATACAACACCACTAATAGCTATCCCTACAGAGGCACCCACGTTTATTGCGCCTCTGGCACTTCGATCCTGATCAGGATCCAATACGGTGACCAGTTCCGGGTTGTAACTCCCCAGATGTGCACGTGCCATTGAGAAATTCCCACGTTTGTAGTCGACACGTAGATAGTTTTGGCTTAAGTACACGCCCCCAAGTATGGGAACCATATTACCGGATTCTTTCTCGGCCTTACTAGCGAAAATACTTGGCCACACCGAAATCATAATCCGTGACTCATTTGTGACTTTATACTCTCCGTCCTCGTTGAAGGTACGGTCCTGAGAGACAAGCTCGTACTGTGGAATCACTGTGGTGTAACCATTGGTCAAAACCACTGTGAGGGAGTGCATCAAGTGTTTCTTAGACGCCGGGTACGAGTGATCCGTAAAGTTCGGTCCGGTGCCGGGTACTTGTATCGCATACTCGGTGAGGTTTTTCAAGCGGTCTGTCATCGCCTTGGTGAATGTAAATTGGAATTGCTGTGGATCGATGCAAGCGGGAACGGTTGTGCCTGTTTCGGCGAAGAGGGAGTGCTGACTACCGTCCTCGAAACCCAAACGGACGTCGGAGATTAGGACCTGCAGTGGACAGGGCGATGCTAGGTATCCCGGGGAGATATGAAAAGATTCCCAGTCTGCATCTAGGTCCTTGCGGCCGTTGTCGTAGCCACCGATAACAAGGGCGCCATCCATCGACCTCAATTGTGATCTCGAACCGAAAAACAATCCCCAAGAAGTGCCTGGAACAACGCCCATTTCGAACAGCCTGTTGACAAAGCTACTTAACGGTCCTAGCGGCAGCCCGCTCCTGTTACTACTCTGTTTGTTGCTCCATACCTGAATAGGGAGGTCGGATATCTCGGATATCTGTGGGATGGAGGTGATGTTTGCTTTGGCGAATCCTTGGACGACTGTCATACTTTCGGGATCGTATGGGTCGGGGACAACACGCTGACCCCACTCTTCTTCGCGTACGTTATCAAAGGGGTATTTGTCAAGGTTGTAGAGACTCCCGGATGAGCCTGCGCATTGGATTTCTTGTGTGATGTTGTCGGGGCAATCTTTGCTGTTGCGGAATCGTGTATTATTCAAAAATGTTGTTAGTCGGATGCTCATCACTTCGCCGTTCAGCTCCAAACCTATACCCCGATTTATGGCGACACCGCCGGAGATGGTGTTGTTTTTCAAGATAAAGGAGACGGGAGAGGCTCTTGAGGAGGCGGCGAGAGCGGACAAGCCAAAACGCAGCACAATCAGCAGCGCATAACCCCGAAGGAACAACATTGCGGTGGGGAGGACTAGCCTGGGTTTTTTTTCTGAAACGCAGAATAGCACAATTCGTCCGGTTGGTAGCTGCTCTTATACAAATTTCCTCTCACTCTGCCATATTTTCATAGAAACTTATATCCACGCCTGCACTCGTAGACACGTGTGCTGTATGTTTGGTCCAGAACTCCAGCGTAAAGCCTTATTTTCTCGTCCCCAACATTCTCCAAATGTAGCATCCTTCGAAAATATTCGCATGCATCATATCGAGCTTCAGCTGCCCTCTGGGCACGCCCTGTTTTACATAATGCAAGAGCGGTAGTGGTTGTAATTGAAATCTGTTAGAGTGTGCCGAAGGCTAGATGAGAAGCGGCTAAATGCAGCGTTCCGTAAGATGCATATTCTAGGTCGCTTATGAGGAGTGAGGCGAACAGTCTTAGTGGGGTATCTAGGCGAACAGATAGGCGGATCACCAGGCGCACCAGTTGTAGAGCAGATGGCGCAACTTCATGAGTGGTCCAGCTCGCAGAGGGGTACTGGAGCTCTTCTCTTGGCCCGGCTAATTCTTTTAGTCTACCACTAGTTACCTTGATCGTTGCCTGACTAACTCACGCGGTGGGGCATGGGGAGCGGGGTATAGATACTCATGCCCATCATGTTCTGTCCCGGCGTATTTCTGTCATCTATCTTTGCACCGGGCTCAAACTACTCAGGGAATACGAACTCGGATGGTAGAGGTGGTGTGTGCGCACATCCCACGTTGTGAGAGCTTTCCAACACACCGGAGCAGCAAAGAGACATCTGTAGTTCTTGCAGGAGGTCTTCGAATTGAGTGATTTAAACGCGTAGAGCTATAGGCGTTCTATACTGAGAGGAGGTCGATGTGGGATATATGGCATTCCAAAGGTCCATCCATGTGCCAAATTTGAAGTACTCCACAATAATTCTACCATTTTTAACGTGAGGATGTGAGAAGACAGCAGAGCAGAATCTCCAGGGTTTTGGTTTGTAGCAACTTAGGGTATAGGGTTATTTTGCAAGCCCTCTTATATATGCCAAGCCTATCACCTGTCCATCCACCCAAAGATGTCGACCTCTCTTCATCACCAGCAACTATTGGCGATATACGCGATTGCCTTAGCGAACGAGCGCATCAAATGCCTGCCGGGATGCCAGGATTACAAAACTCAGGCGCGGATTCCTGCTAGGTCTGAACGATACAAATAATTGACCCCCAACAGGAATCTCTTATCACTCTCACTAGCTACCCTCGAGCGACTTAGAATATCTGTACCCTACGTTTATGATTCTGTGGTACTGTACGAGCAGTGACGGGTACTTATCGAAAATTTCGGATCCGCAACACCACAGCCACCGCCACCATGTAACACCGCCACCTCCACTTTCACCGCACCACCCCCCACCTCTGGATGACACTGACTGGACACTGGAATGTTTGGATGTTTGGAAAGGGGCACTACGTGACTGACCGATATAGACGGAAGGTCGCCATGACAGATGAGGATCGGACGTCCGTGCATGCCTTCCGGCTCGGTAAGCCGACCGACAGACATTCCCGTCGTTAGTGTGATCAGAGTTGCGGAATAAGCAAATATGTATGCATATCAGCACCAGAAATCCGCAGAGTCGTCTGTGATTAGAGAGGTTTTGCAGCGCTGTGCTATATCGATGTGGTGCTATTTACCACGGCGTGTGGGGTGTAAATCAGAAGCCGAAATTTCGAAGTTTTGCAAAAAAAAAAGTCGTGCTATTCCAACCTCCTGAATCTCAATGTCACCCCGTCAAGTTCTTTCCATACCGCTCATCACCAACCTTAGCGATGCAAGATCAGGACCATGAAACAGCGGTAGTACTGGTCCTTCTGATTGCAGTTCTTGTTGTACATAACTGCCAACAGTGGGGTCGCATGCGTATACAGGAGGATGAACTTGATCATGCACTTCACAACCTGCGCAGCTACTATAAGCCCACTATTTCCTATATTCGCCGGCACCAGTGGACAATCCAGAACCCAGGAGAACACTTCTTTCACGATGATCAAGACTTTATCGAGTATCTAAGGTAGTAATCCCTGGCGATTTCCCGCAGGACCCCACTGCTAGTAGAAGTGTTGTGAGCCTGAGCTTTACTGACCTGGTTCTTAATTAAGGTTCAGCAAGGTACAGCTGCAAAGAATTCTGTTAGTACTGAATCTCGAGAGCATAGAATAGACTGCAAGGAACTGACCGTCTCCAGAATTCGCACTTTGCCTTGTACTACACCGCTTGTCAGCAGCGGGGTTCCGATTCAAAGATGAGATAAAAATCTTTGCCTACTCACGAAGCTATCTGTCACTGGTGTTTAATGATACACTGCTATATTTGGGTCAGCGCTTTAAGAAGCTACTCTACTGGGATGAGGGTAGGTTGACTGCTGTGAAAATTCAAGAATATGTACAGGCTGTGGAAGCAGTTGCTGGCACACACGGTGTGTGGGGTTTTATTGATGGTACAATGCGACCCTTTTGCCGTCCTGGAGACAATCAACAAGACTACTACAGTGGTCATAAGAAGCATCATGGATTTCAGTTCCAGTGTATTATGACTCCCGATGGGTTGATGTCTAGCCTCCATGGACCGTATATGGGACCTACTGGGGATTGGGTGATGTGGAACGACTCAGACCTAGAATCAAAGCTGCGAGAACTACTTGGAGATGAAGACGGGGTCGCACGATACTACCTTTATGGGAATTTAGCCTACTGGCCTGCGTTTGGGATCATGGGACCATATCGTCCCCAAGAAAATGGCATGGAACTTTCCCGAGCTGAGCAAGCAGCAAATGTAACTATGTCAAGTGTTCACATCGTAGTGGAGTGGGGCTTTGGTCTCAATGTGAATTATTGGGGTATAAATAATTATAAACGGGGTTCAAAGATAGGCTCGTCTCTAGTTGCATTGTATTATATAATCTCGACACTGTTTACAAACTTTTACACCTATCTTCATGGGCGGTGTGGTGAAACGGCGGGGCTGGAAGGAAGAGGGCCTTTCGTCAACACTCCGCCGTACCTCTCACGGCATCCAAAGGAAATTCGTGAGAAAGAGCAGTTCTGGCTCGAGGAGCATAGGAAGAGGGTGAGAGAATATGATAGCATATCTGGCCGTGAGGAACCACGCAAATTGCGTGGTTTTACGGAGTTTTCGGAGGGTCTGAATGAGACCAAGAATTGGGAAAGATATAGTATGTATTTTCCTGGATGTCTGATGGCTATCTATCCCGGAGTCTTCCAAATATATATACTCCCCGTTGCTCAGTCCATCTCCGTCATCTCTGTATCTCCGTACATCCCCCTACCCTGCCAGTTCCCCCTGCCAGTTCCCCCTGCCAAACTGAGTGGCGGTAGTGGTAAAAAACGGATTTTCCCGCCACAACTCCTCCCTGGCCCTTTGTGCGAAGCACACTTCTCTTCTTTCATCCCATATAACCGTATACCTAACCCCAAAAAAAACATACAAATAACATAAACCTAAAAACCATAAACCCAAAGAAAACCCATAAACCCAAGGAAAACCTATAAACTCAAAGAAAACCATCCAGGCTCTCACTCCTTGCGCACTCGCTTGCTCCTGCTACCCTCCGTATCTGCCTTTCTTTTCCCATCGCCTCTTGCGAAGTATGAGATGTTGTCAAGCCGAGTATCGAACCGAACTATCGCCTCACGCATCGCATATACGGCCGCCGTGACTTGTGCCCGAGCTTCTATGAACAACTCAGGGTCTTCGTTTACTGCCTGTTGGAAGATGGGTACGGCTTTGTTCCCCATCTTTCTTTCGTGGTATGCCAACATCCTTGTTTCGTCGTCCAACATTTTCTTGAGGTCCGGATCGAGGCCGAGCCAATCTAGAAAGCCGCTGACGTGTTCTTCACTCTCGGTGTTGTCGTCGGAACTGCTGCTTTCGCTGTGGGGAGTGGGAGGTCGGTCGGTCTTTTGGGTACCCTTCTGCTTGGGATTGGTAGACTTCTCTGGGGTCGTACTGGCCTCTTTTTCGGTGGGGGTTGGTGGGATCGTATCGGCCTCTTTTTCGACGGGATTTGGCGGGATCGTATCGGCCTCTTTTTCGACGGGGGTTGGCGGGATCGGATCGGCCTCTTTTTCGGTGCTGGCTCCATCCCTAGACTCGTCCTCGGCCAGATCCATCAAGAGTTCTCCAATGTTACTCCCCTCCTTTTCCTCTTCCATCCCAGTTTCCTTGGTTGGCGGGATTGGTGGTGGGAGCATCTTGCTCTTATCGGGGGATAGAGGTGGTACTGATGGTGAAATAGTGCGAAGTCGGTTGGCGTGATTGCGGTCATCCATGCCAGGGTAATAACCAAGTGGCATTACTAACCCTCAGTACCATTTCAGGCCCATAGCTTCATAGTCGATTCCTTCTCCCAGCTGAGGGCAGCCATTATCCAACAACTTTTTAGCTTCTGGAAGTCTCCGGAAGTATACCACTTGTTGGCTTTTGACTTCCGGTTTAGCTTAGTGAGGCGGTCGACGTATGCACAATTGAGGCATCTCTTCACTAATTCGGGATCTCTGGATGTTTGGCTAGCGATCGCTGTTAATCGCAGCCACTTCTCACTTCCGCTGGAGTCGCTTAGGATTTCCTGGAGTTCGGGATTGTGTTGCCAGAGGTCTCCCAGCTTCTTTGTTGCTCGTGCCTTCCTCTGCTGGACAGAGTGGTATTGTTTGATCATCTCTCTTACCCTGCCGGAGCGATCGAGGGCCTTTAGGAAGTCATTGTACCGTTTGTATTTCAACTTCATCCAGTCTAGGTTTCTCTCCGCGAAGTTCGATAGCTATGCGACTTGGGTGTTGGCTGCATCAGTAATGTCGCCAAAGAGGTCATAGACCTCGAGCATGAAATCAGCCTGGCGTTGGGGGGAAAATTCCCGAGCGGCAATCTCTACGGCTTCTTGTAACGATCCGACAGGTCTATTGGAGAAAAAATCCCTGCTGAGTTGTGATAGTGTCTCTGATGAAAGGGATACTGGAGAAGGATCGCTAGCGATAGTAGAAATATCCGAGGAGGAGGCATGCGTAGTAACAGCGGTGGTAGTGGCTGCGGTGGCGGTGGCTGCGGTGGCGGTGGCTGCGGTGGCGATGGCTGCGGTGGTGGTGGCTGCAGTGGTGGTGGCTGCAGTGGTGGTGGCTGCGGTGGCGGTGGCTACAGTGATGGCGGCTACGGTGGTGGTGGAGTCGAGATTCGTAGCGGCGGTGGTGGTGGTTAAGGACGTTTCGAAATCCATGGCATCATTGAGTGCTGTCGCAATGTTGTTGATTGATGTAAACTTCATGTCGGTCGTCGGTTATGGCTGAAATAGTGATATTGGATGCAATCATCGGTGTGCAAGGAGGGTTGAACGATACAGTGCAGTGACTGTCTTTCCTTAGGAACGTGAGAGGGGGGGGCTCTTTATATACCTGGGGGGAATGTCTTCAAGTTGAGCCGTTTCCTTCTTCATCCGGTTTTCTATGTCGTTCCTGATTTTCCTAGTATGCTCCTCTTGTATCGCTTCAGAACTTCTTTGTTTCTTCCCCTCCTGTTCCCTCACTTGTATTCGGCGATTGAGCATGTCTTATTCGTCGTTCCTGTTGTCGGTGGTGAATTTTCTGTCCACTTCTGCGATAGCCGTCGCTTCTTTTATCTCGAGGTTACTAGAGGGTTAGGGGAGAATGGTAGAAATTATTTTGTGTAACGTGGGTGCGACTAAGCCAATAGGAATATTTCTCCCCCCTCCATCTCGTAAATCCACGCAATTGTGTGGATTCAGTATCTTCGACTCTTTTCGTCATGGTCCATACAATGAATCTCCACCCTTCCCCCCTTTTTTCCCCCCCTCCCCTGTCTTTCCCATCATTGTTTGGACGGGTGGTCTGCCGGCACCGGATGTGTGACGTTCCACTTATCCACTAGCTCCTTGTACCCCGCCATATCCTCCGCCCGTACCCACGATCGTTTCTCCCAATCTTTCCACTTGATTAAATACATCCATCTTCCTTCTATATATTTCCGGCCTGTTACTGCCTCCACCTCGAATTCCTCGAATTCCTCCGATTCCTCCTCTTGCGTGGTGTTGGGCGAACTAATTTCTCGAGCACCGTGTATGCCTTTGTTGCGAGTGAAGAACTTCTTGAGTCGGCTACCATCTATCTAGCCGGCGAGCTCTGCTCCGTCTAGCTCTGCCAGTCGATAAGTCCCCAGGCTCTGGGCAATTTCTGTGACACAGTAGGGTCCTCGCCACCTCACATCCAGTTTGGCGCCGTGGGATTGTTCTATCTTGGTTTTGTGCACGAGGGCCAAGTCGCCAATTTGGAGATCTTCAGCTCGGAGGTTGGCTGTTTGGTCGAAGTAACGTTTGTTGGCGTCTCTCGATTCTTTTAGGTTTTGTATGGCAGCATCGATATCTTCTCGCCGTCGTTCCAGCTGCCTTGCTCTAGCCGCTAGCAGTGACGCTGTATCGTCGATTCCTTGGGTCCAGTTGGCAGTGTTCCATGTCAAGTTCTCCAGCTCTATCGGAAATACCGCATCTTGGCTGAACATAAGGCGGAAGGGCGAATATCCAGTCGTATGTCTGACGGTGATCCTGTCGGCCCAAAGCACAGCTGGTAGGTGGTCAATCCACATCTCTTTCGGTTCGTTGGAGCAGACCATGAGTTTGAATAGCACATCTGCAATCGGTCTGTGTCCTCGTTCGATTACTCCATTAGCGGCGGCATGGTACGGGGTTATGGTGATCTTCCGGATATTGTAACGTTTGAGGAGGAGGAGGTCGGTCCATTTCTTGTTTTCTGCTCCTCCATCTACCACCACACTTTCCGGGGTTCCGAACCGGCAAATTATCTCCTCGTAAAAGAAATCTGCTACCTTCGCCGATGTGCTCTGTTTTAGTGGTCATGCCTCTGCCCACCCGCTGAGATATTCCCTGGCTATCACCAGCAGGTGGTACCTGTCCTCTGTTTTGGACATGTACGAAATGTCCATTCCCAATCGCTGTCATAGGTGACTAACAGTTAGGCTTTTCAGGGGTTCATCATACCGTAGCGGCGCTCTCTTCTCCCACTGCTCGCACGTTTTCACCCACTCTTTGATTTCGACGTACATTTCGGGCCACCAGTACCGCTCAACTACCTTTCGTAGTGTTCCTTCCCTTCCACGGTGCCCGCTCAGTTCGTGTGCAGCTTCCATTGCTTTCCTTTTCTGCTCTGTGCTCACCAACACCCTTGCCGGCGGTTCATTGATTTTCCGTCTCCGGTAGAGTATCCCGTCAGAAATAAGATATTTCGTGGCCTCCCGCCAAAATTGCTGCATCTCCTTTCAAGTTTTCCCTTCCGGCCGCTTCAGGTTCCCCAGAAATTCGCCTATCTCCTTCCATCTCCCTTTATATTCCTCTGCCAGTCTTAACCCAACAAATGGTTCGTAAGCTCTCTCCTTCCCCTTTCTTCCCGGGCCTTGTTCCACCTGTATTCCCCGTAAACTTCCTTCAATTGTTTCCTCTAGATCATCCTCGTCCTCTGGCTCGGACTCTCCTTCCCCTCGCGGTCGCCGCGAGAGACCATCAGGACCTCCATTCATCCTTCCTGGAATGTGTTTAACGTCGAAATCGAACAGCCGTATCCATGCGATCCAGTGGGTGACTAGTGCTCCTGGCAGGTCGTTGGCGGGTAAATTTAGTTGATGCACTAATGTGTTAGCGTCTGTTTCCACGAGGAATCTGACCCCATATACGTAATTGCGAAACTTCTTGAGCGCCTTCATCAGTCCACGGCACTCACGTTTCCCCGCATCATATCTCTTCTCGGCTTTGTTCCAAAGTCTGCTCTCATAGCAACACGGGTGCCGATCCTTATTTTCATCTTCCTGCTGTAAGATCGCCCCCCACCCTTCTAAGCTGGTATCAACTCCCACGACTATTTGCCCGGCACCGTCGCTAACGTCTAACGTCTTCAGTGCAGGAGCATTGCAGAGAGCTTCTTTCAAGATTGCCATGGCTTTCTTCTCTTCTGTCTCCCATTGAAACTCGACGTCCTTTCGTAAAATTCAGAATAGGGGGCTCGCGACTATTGCATACTCGGGGATCCATATTCGATAGTATGTGCAAAGTCCAAGGAAAGCCCTGCATTCTGTACGGTTTCCGCACGGCGGCTAGTTCTGCACTTTATCAACTTTGGAAGCTTGGGGCCACCTACCTGCTTCTCCGCAGACGAAGCCCACAATCTTTATCCCGTTCCAACACCAATCAGACTTTTCTCCCGAAATTGTTGCTCCGGCTCTTTCAATATCTGCCAGCACTTTGTCGAGATTCTGGAGATGCTCCAGAACGTACCTCTGCACTCCAGGCAGACCCGACGCTTCTTCATCTCCATATCGGATTTGGGGCCCTTTCACTCCAATATCATCGACAAACACTTCTGCGATCGTCCCAAGATGTTTACTCAATATTTTTCGAGATACTCGGATGAAGGCTGACACCGAATTGGTGGCTCCTTGAACCAACCTAGTCGGTCGGTACATCCCTTGTGTCGTTTGGAATGCCATATAATCTCTGCTTTCTTCGTGCAGAACTTTCTGGTCATAGCCGGAGTGAAAATCGATTAAGGAGCAAATAGGGAGGCCAGCGAATGCTTCTGAGAATTCCTCAACGTTGGGTGGTATTCCTGCATCTTCTAAAGTGTGGCGGTTCGCACTGACAGCCGAGATGATGAATCGATACTTCCCATTCTTCTTCGAAACTAAGAAGTGTGCATTCCTGTAGGGGCCCTAAGCAGGCTCGAATAGGCCCTGTCGAACCCTTTCTTCTATCATCTCTTTTTCCACGGGAATGACTTTCTTGGGTAGGCGGAATACACGATCCTTCCAGACTTTGTGACCAGAGTCCAGCCGGATGCGATGGGGTGGCTCGACCTCATCGCTAATCGTTCCCAATTCCTCCCATGTTCATGAGAGAGCGTATTCTCTATTCGATAGCATACCCAGGAGGGCTTCTTTTTCCTTCGGCCATAATATACTCCCTATCCGTAGTTCTCGTACTCTCTCAGGTGTCAGCCTTCCACCCCTTTCTCCGCGGGAGAACTTGGGGATAAACCACTCGTCCCAAGGGCCTGATATTGGTACAGCCCGGGCGATAGCTCTTCCTCTCCAGTCAAGTCCGGCATCTGGTGTACTTCCATCCGACAAGAGAACAGGCTTCACTTTCTGGGCAATGCATTTGTAGCGGGCGCGCACCCAGGCTGCTTTGGTGTTGTTGTCTAAGTTGCACTTCGCTGAATAAAAATACGAGGAAAAGGGTTGTATTTGACTAAGTTCCGAAGCCATGCTATTTTTAGAAACCCATGCAAAAGTCGTGGATTCTCTCCCGGTTACCCTCTTTTCCTTCATTAGAGCCTCTTCTCTCATCGACTACTCCTCTGCTACCATCCTCCTATCCAACTCTCCGACCACTAGTCCCTCTTCTTCCCACTCATCCTCCCAATTCACGCCTCTTCCCATCAGCTTCCTCACCACCTTCGATAGTCCCTCTTTTCTGACTGACTGTTCTCCTTCCTCAAACGATCCTTCCTCTTTCCCTGCAAACGCCCTCTTCCTATCAATCGACTTCTTCTCTTCTCCTTTTTTACTATTCACCTCCTTCTCCTTCCACTCTTTCTTCTCAGAAAACTCCAACCCCCTCTCTTCGTAGCGCTGGGCCCTATCCTTCCTAGTCGCCCTTACTTTAACTAGGCATAGTAGTTTCCCGAGTTGCTGGCAAACCTATCCCACTTGTCTCCTGGGTACGTGGCTACAAACGTGACTTGTTCTGATCCATCGACAGCAGTGATAGTAATTTCGCAACTTCCGTCGTCCAGGTTTCTCTCACATTTGCGGGCGTAGGTTTCCCAGGGGCGGCCTAGAATCACCTGTTCCGATCCTGACACGGCCAGAAACACTGGTACTGGAATCACAATTCCGTAGACTTCTATCGGTACAGCTTCCGACACCTTCGTGAGGTCCGAGCGGTTCCCATCTGCAGTTATCATCTTCCAGTCAGCCCTTTTCCATCCAATATTCAGTTCTCTGGCAATATCCTCGCTCATCACACAAATTTCGGATCCTCCGTCGATGAGCATTGAGATCTCATGTCCATTGATCTTTTCTCGGACTGTAGGAGAGGCTCGTGCGTAGCGAAACTCAGTATATCCGGAGCTGTCTCTAGGGTTCGAAGCGAAGGCGGAGACATGAGCGATACCGACCTTCTTGGGAGCCGTAGGAGTTCTGGCCGGCACACCCCTTTCTTTCGGAATCGCTACCGCTTTGGCTTTGGGCAGTAGCCGGAGAGTTAACTCACCCGTTTCCCTCTCCTGTCGAGCTAGGACTGTATAGTCAAGCTGACTACTTCCCAGAACCTCATAGTCCCCAGAATCGAGAGCCAGGGTCTGCTTCTTACGAGGTTTGGAGACTTTGTTTTCGGTGGGGTTGCCTATAGTTTTGGCTGGTATTTTGCCGAAGGTCACTGCTTTCTTGATGCTGCGTTTCTCTTAGGTACTGATGCTTGTCGCTACTTCCGAGACCTCATCCTCCACGCGAGCATGCTTGTCGTCTCCTTTCGTAACTTCCTCTGTCCTCTTTCTCCTCTCATCAATAAAGGCATAGCCTGCTTGAGTTCGAACTACCACCAGGCGTCGATGTCTCTCTTCCTCATCTAGGCGAACTTCTCTTTCTTCTTCTGTCTCACTATCCTCCGTGCTTTCTTCTTCCTCACCGCTATCTTCCTTTCCATCACTCTCTTCTTCCTCGTCTTCATTAAGTTCCACCACTTGACTTACCTCACCTTCCTGGGGTTCCTTACCTTTTCTCTTGTCGTAGTACTCATCTATTTCCAACAGTTATTGAACAATCCCCGAGCGAAAAGCCATTACTTGAGCGCTCGCTCTCTGAAACAACTGCGACCTTGCAATATATTGTGGAGGTCCAGTTGCAGCTGGCTGTACCACTCCAGGCTGGGTGGGTGCAACTGGTTGCTGCTGCCGAGCCACTTCTCTAGCGTAGTCCCTCATCGACAGGAACCTTCGTTCTGGCCGGTACCCAGAGATTTCTCCACCTCTCCCTTCACGTGGCCCTAGGATTAACCTCCCGCGCTCATTAAGATGGATGATTCCTTGTTCTTGGTCGGTTCGGATGTCAGGACAGAATGTCCGGATGTACCCTAGTTCGTCACAGTAAATGCAAGGGTCTAACCCCTGCCGAGAATACTGTTGGTAGTTTGGCATTGTTGGTCGATAATAACCTGGCCCGGAAGGGGCATTCATTTGCGGTTCATGTGATTGTCGGGGGTGCATCGGTGGGTTGTCGGCTTGAATTGTATAGGTTCTAGCCGTTTGATATCCGGTATATTGGGGCCTTGGATCGGTTGCCTTGGTTAGTTGGAAGGTCCAAGCCTCAAAGGCCTTCATCATGTTGTCCATTTTTGTGTCAATGGTCTCCTCCTGTTTCTCGGTTGCAGTTGTTTCCATACTTGGCGTCGTGGTGACAGCGGTTGTTGATTCGTTCTCTTGGCTCGTGCTGGTTACACTGGGCATCTGTGGAAGCGGAACTCCGGTGGGAATGGAGTATGCTGAAACTCCCAATGTCGTATGGGCGGTATCGGTGTCAAGGAGCGCGAGAGCATCGGCTGTAATGCACTTGTCGAGAATGTACTTGTGGAGGCTGTCGTACTTAAAGGTCTCAGGCTCCCGGGGGTCCAACTCGAGTTTGACGACGGCCTTAGCCTTTAAATCCTTTGGGAGGGCTCCAAGCAGCGTTTCGACTCGTGCAAACTCGTACAATATACCCTTGGTAACAATAGCTCGGCTGATATTGTCATAGGCTAAGAAGAAGGCCTTCAATCCGACATTCCCTCTCTTCAATTGGTCTTTGCACAGTCTCTTCAGATACGTTCTCGTATACATGTATACTCGGCTGTCGGCGTGTCTGAAGGCATCTTTGAGTTCCTTCTTCAACTTCTCCCAGTCTCTCTCCTGGTACCCTTTCATCATTTTAATGTTTTCCTGAATGGTTTCGGAGCAATAATAGGGAAAGGTGGAGATGACGTCATCCTTAGATGGGTCTGTGCCTGTACGAGAGGAGAGGCTTTCGTATGCTTCGATGAACTTGGTGACGTCGGCCCCACCAAAAACGGGGGCTCCCATGGTTTCCGGGAGCGGCATTTGATTTTTCTCCTTGGCAATTGCAACGACTAGGGACTCGATGAAGTTTTTCTGCTCTTGAACAGAGTTGGAGGAGTTGGTGCCGGCAATATTAGCAGGGCCGGGGGAGACACTGGCGGAGGTGGACGTGCCAGCCTCTCTCGGGCCGGTGGCGGAAGTTGAGCAGACGTAAGCACGGTCAGACATGTTGAACGTTGAAGTGGTGATAGCAGCAGTTTGTGAATTTTCGAAGCAGTGTTTTTGGCGATTGGAAGTCAATTGTGAGTCTGAGAGGAAGGTTTTTTGGTGATGTGATCTGGGCGTCCCCTCCTCCTCCTTTTCTTCTTGCTAGTTCCTTTTTTCTCTTTCAGCATCATCGTTTCTATCCCCTGTTTCCTGAAACTGGTGTTCTAGCCACTCGATATTTCATTTAGTACTAAGGTTAGTGCTTAGATTCGGAGCTCCTTCTTTCAGTATCGTCATTTCCATTCCCATACTTTGGGACTGATGCTCCAGCCGCTCAATATTCCTTTGGTGCTAAAGTTAGTGCTCAGGTTCAGAATGCGTCCCGGTTATGAGATTGGTGCCTTCGGTATTCGTCTCGGTGTCAAGTCGGTGCTTATCGTCCCGGTATAAAGTCGGTGCTTCGGTATTCGTCCCGGTGTGAAGTCAGTGCTTATCGTCCCAGTATAAAGTCGGTGCTTCGGTTTTCATCCCGGTGTGAAGTCGGTGCTTGTCGTCCCGGTGTTAGGTCGATGCCTTTCTTTCGGTGTTTGTCCCGGTATGAGGTCAGTGCCTGTTCTCGGAATTCGTCCCGGTCGGTGCCTTTCTTTCAGTGTTCGTCCCGATATGAGGTCGGTGCCTTTCATCCCGGTGTTAGGTCGGTGCCTTTCTTTCGGTATTTGTCCCGTTATAAGGTTGGTGCCTGTTTCGTTAGTAACGTCGCTGTACCCAACTTACCGCACCCGGCATTCCAATCCGACATTGTTAGCACCGCCCCTAGGAATGTCGTTATTTCCTTCGACGTTCGCTCCTCTCGCAGGGTAGGTATCTTTCATTAGTTGCTTCTCTCTATATTTACCCATATTAGTTTGTGGGGGTCTTTCCCACCATTCCGTACTCAGCTTTCCGAATCAGAATCCGCGTTTGGGCTCCATTTGTGGTGAAACGGCAGGGCTGGAAGGAAGAGGGCCTTTCATCAATACTCTGCCGTACCTCTCACAGCATCCAAAGGGAATTCGTGAGAAAGAGCGGTTCTGGCTCGAGGAGCGTAGGAAGAGGGTGAGAGAATATGGTAGGATACCCGGCCGTGAGGAACCACGCAAATTGCGTGGTTTTACGGAGTCTTCAGAGGGTCTGAATGAGACCAAGAATTGGGAAAGATAGAGTATGTATTTTCCTGGATGTCTGATGGCTATCTACTCCGGAGTCTTCCAAATATATATACTCCCCATCGCTCAGTCCATCTCCATCATCCCTGTATCTCTGTATATCCCCCTACCCTGCCAGTTCCACCTGCCAAACTGAGTGGCGGTGGTGGTGAAAAACGGATTTTCCCGCCACAGCGGAATCTTGTGTCTGATAAGTTTCATTTGGAACCACCAACGTTGGAGGAGTATGTAAATAGTATTCTGTAATTAATATCTCTCGAGTATACTTTAAACTGGGCCAGGTGGCTCGCGCGACTGCATCAAGGACAATAAAAGATCTAGTTTACGGGAATTCTCATCAGTGGAGAGCTGTAGCCCTTCAACCTTGGTATTTGTCCCTCGTACCTCCTCCCATACCTCTCGTACCTCTTTCTGAGTCGTAAGTATTTCATTCTCCATTCTTAACATACGTATCTTGTTATCTGTTGCGGACCCTGAGACTGCCAGTGATGCAGACTGACTATGCGGTGCTTCCCTGTTCATGAGGTATTCCGCAAGATCCTTCACAATACTGGTCATATCTTGTTCCTTCGTCGTATAGATCTTATCCAGATTCTCCTTGCGGTCCTTAAGCTTTCGCTTTTTATCCCTACGCAGTTGCGCTTCCTGTCCCTTTGTCATTGGTACAGGTTCACCCTGTCCTGACCGCATCCACCCGGTGTCCTCATCATCGGTCTCATCACCCAGGGAAGCAGCAGCTTCCACAAAGATCCGCTGCTTTGACTGAGGCAATAACATGTTCTCTTGATCCATCTTTGTCTTGCATGCTTGATCATCCTTTGCTGAGGTAGCTGCTGCCCGTACACTATCCTTTGTTGCATCCGCCCGCTCCACCCAGGTACACCACAAATACAAAGCCTGATTCATATCAGTATCGGCGTGTGCATTTCCGGAGCTTTTTTCATCCTAGCGAGGTCATTATTATTACTGCCTGCCATCCTGAGCCATCAGAGTTTCCTTACCAAGTTCATTTCCATCTTATATTTCTTTAGCAATGCAGTAACAACTGTCCTAGCATTTGCCATGTTTGTTCCCTTCATCCTGTTGAATTGTACTGTTCGCTTAAGCCAGTATTCCTCTTTTGGCCCTAGATACTCCTCTCCATGTGCGACACACAAGTGGACCAGTTGTAGCTTGTCACCATCTGTGAGCCTCGCTCTTGTCTCTGCTGCAGCAACTGAAGGTAGTATACCTGGCAGGGCTGTGAATATTCCTTGCAACGGCACAATTTCAGGTAGTACGGGGATGGGCTCCCATAGTCCTGGCTGCTGTGAACAGAGTGCCGGGTCTACTCCTGGGGTACCACTGATACTTGGAGCTAGACTGACTGCACGCTGAGTAGGGTGAACCGGCAGGTAAAATACTGGGGAACTCTGTTCCGCTTGTGTTGATGGAGTCGCAGTACACATAGTGTACTAAAGTGAAAATTTCGAAATTTCTCGGCGGTCAGTTTTTGAGATCGCGGCTATCTTCTCCTGATTGTTAGCTTCCATTTGACACTATGCACAAGTTGTTTGGAGTTGATTTCACCAAGAGAGAGTAATTTGCATAGTGGTTCAAGTTGTTGAGAGGGATGCCGGGGGTGCAGGTATGCAACTTCTACCTACATCACCACTGCTCAGGAGCTGGATATATACAGCTTTCTCACTCTAACCTAAGGTAGCAGTGTGTTGTGGAGTTAAGAACAATAACAAATCACTGTGGTATATAGCACAAAAAATCTGAATGCCGTGCAAAAATCATCACATCAACAACTGCACTAGCTTTATCCCTACAGCAACTGGCACTGTTGCTGTAGCTACACCACAGAAATAACACGACATATTTTTGCAAAACCTCTCTATTGGCCTTAGATGTTTGTTCTTTACTGCGGCTGATTGTTCTTAGTGCGCGATTACGCATGAAGACGCAGCCTTAAGCTTCGCCAGGGTATTACCATATGTATGACGGTTTGAAGAAAATTCCATTGACACCATTTCCTCTACGCGAATAGCTGCTCTGGCAAATTTGCTCATCTACTTGACCGGCGACCTACACATTTACCGCAAAATAGCCCAAACACACCAGAACCGCAACGATGAGTGCTATACCCACGCCTTCATATCGTTTTGTCGAAGAACATTGGTGAGCCATTCTACTCCAGACATTAGCCGCTTTCTAAGGCGTAACAATAGGGATTGCAATGGGCAGAGCGTTCTGAAGCATACGGACTTCACTACGGGCTGCCGGGTACTAGGCAGCTTCGAAGAGATGGGTTTCGAGAACTTTGAACCGGAGTGTATCAGTCGGATCTCCACCCACTCCTTCGTAGTTTTGAAGTTTTTCGACAACCTTATGCCTGGACGCTGCAATGTGCGGGTGTATATCCACGACTCTGACCTCCTTGCAGCTCTTGGCGACTTCCTTGGGAGAACCGACTTTGGTATACCGCACGCAACGGCTTTAAGGGTGATGGACGAAGGCTGGTTATGGCATTTGGCATTCATGCGAGCCCAAAACCGCGTTTTCCCCCATCGACTCAATCAACCATTGCGGCAACTGTTGGATGAATTCTTAAAGAGTCCTACATCTTGCGCGATTCTGGCCACAGGATCAGTGGTTTTCACATGGCTCATTATTCTCCATTGCAACTCCTACAAACGAAAAGTAAGCAGCACTGTCGCAGCCGGGGTAAAAATGGCTTGGATTGGAGCGTTTCCCACCGAGTGCGCTCAGAAACTGGGCCGCGGCTACTGGGTTGACCTGGCAATGTTTGCCCTCAATTTTTTGTCGGAATTACTGTAAGCTAGCCCAGTATCTGGGGATTCCTCATGAAACCGCTAAGTTTCCTTAATAGTCGGGGCCTAGCAGTCGTGCCTCGTCTCAGCGCGACCAATAATGCTTTGCAGGCGACGATGTCTCAGGCATTTCACCAGCTATCAACCAGAACGGTCAGTATGACGATACCACCGAACTTATTATCGTTAGTCTCCATATGCATTAGAATTCAGGCATGATATGTAATACTTATTTTCTTCAGCCTATATACGCAGAAAGGATATTTCACGAGTATCACCGGTCACTACATTACACCTCGTCGGAAAGTCTTGTTCCCTCTCTCATATCCAAGCGTTTGCCAGAATCTTCCAACGTTTATGTCCATCCTCGAACTCGCTCTGCGGCGTGAAATCAGTGCTTTGCAACAGCCAATACCAAAACATGTTAACAATATAAAGATCAGCCTCCTGTAAGCTACTAACTTCCAGAGGTGTGGGGGTAAAACTAACGTAAACAGCACCTCAAGTTCTGCGCCGAAGCAATCCTCAACGACAATATCCATTCGTCCACGCAGGCGAGAACGCAACGATACAGCTTCACACCTCCGGTGCTCTCGCTGCGGGGAACGCTTCTCCACCGTCACCAACTTTAACCGCCATAACTACGCATCGAAGTGCGGTACGGCAGGACAGACCTTCGTCTGCCGACAGTGTGGGACTTCCTATAATCGGAAAGATAACCGCGATCAGCATGAGCAAAAGGTCCATGGGTTGGAAAAGTCCGTTAGTAGTAGAGAGTTAGAGGTTGTGTAGAGGTGGATTACGTGCTATTTGGTTTAGAGGCTTCTGGTTTTTGGTTGTAGAGTAGTGCTGGTCTGCAGTTCCCCGCCATAAAGTTATTTTCAGTTCTTTTGCTTCCTTCTGGTGTTCATGTCTTTTCGAATTCTTCGTCAGACGAGTGATATCTAACACTGTAAGAAAACAGGTAAGTTTCCACAACACTACTTGAGTAGACGGAGGACGAGTGCAGCGAGTACGAGGTCGAGAGTGGAGGCAGTGGATAGGACGAGGACGAAGTGGCGATGGTAGTCTCGAACTGCTTACTAGCGTAGCAATTAGTCGTCCGCGACTATGCCAGTGAGAGCAGTGAAAAGGAGGATGCAGAGTAGTGTCAATACTGTTGCCGCCAGAGAGCGTCATAAGCGAACGGATATCTGTATTTGGCAGCAAATGACAAGATTTATTTACTGTGGATTAGCAGACCGACTTCAAATGATACCCTGAAGCTGTTTACCAAAAGGGATGATGACAGGATGGCACAGCATCGTAGTCTTTGTTGTCGATAGACGGTGAGGGAGCGCAGTACAGGGTGGATGGAAGGGGGAACGGATATTCGTATAGGTAGAAGCTCACAATCTATGCAGTTCCACGAGTCGCAGCAGCTTCACGAGCGAGCGAGAGTTCAACTACATCATCTTCCTTTCGACAGACCTTACAGCATCACCACTCTGCCCACCAAGAAATCACATCATCCAACGTCTTCCTCGAATCCTCGGCCTCTCACGAGCACCCAGAACATTAATGAAAACATGTAACATGATCGGAAGGAAGCAATCAAAAATTAAGACGCCGAAATATCCGAAGATAATTCGTAGAGACCACAAAACCCTCGCTGTGCAATGAGAGCCAGATCCCCAGAGCCCACTGCTTCTTGATCCAGTGAGTCGCGTCAAGGTAAGTATGAAGAAGAAAAGAAAAGATGGGAGGTGATAGGGTTTATAAAGGTGTTGGAGGCTTGGCATTAGGGTTGTATGCCCTGTCACTCACAAGGGGGTGTCGGCCAAATTTCGTACATAGTACTTAAGGACTTAGGTAGGTAAGAGCTCACCTGATCTATTCAACCTTAAGCATACAAGTAACGAATAGAGGCCGAGATTTTGCACGAAGCCAGTCACACGTTACATTGTATACTGTCCTTCTGAGCTGTAGGTGTAGCTCTGCCCGCGAGACGAAACGAGATGAGACGAGACGAGTTTCAGAATGGTCTTGTCTCCTAGACCGCGGCTTGAGGTCACAGAAAGCACAGAGTAAGGGTAGACACGGGTGTTTAATACGGACAAGCACGGTAAGGGTGGCAATGAATGCTGAGTGTTGCAATATGTTACTTGACCGACGTCATCTGTCATGACGGTGCGGTCGTCGACGTCATACATCATGACGATGCGGCCACCTCTTGGTGGCAAAAGGCGTCATGGAGGCGCAGCGCTTCATGACAGGCCTCGGCATCTTATGGCATGGCACCGTCAGTAGTGCTACTTAAGAGAATTCATTCTCCATGTATCTAAACAATTAGACAACTCTAGAACTTCTAAGTTTAACACTGTGAAAGGCTCAGACGACAGAGTGACCTACCATGATCAAGATCATGTGCTTCGTTTGATGTTACAGCAGATCCGGATCCTACAGCGGCAGAATTCACCGTACGCGTGGGATAGCACGAGTATCCCAAGTGAAACGATCTGGTGTCATACGAATGGGTTGTCAGGATCGGCCTCCGCCCATTCTTGCACACCGCCATGCCTCAGCAGCATCTTATTTCCTTATTCCTCGAGCAAATAGTTCAGAATAGAGAAGATTCTCGGAACAAGATCCAGTGGGAGTCCAACTGGTGGTGAGGAGGGACTACTGAGTAGAGACTACTCATTTGTAATGGTTGTTCTCCTTCATTCTGTTCCCCTTGTGCTTTACACCAGAATTGTGGACATTTTACCTTCCATTTCATCTTGGATTTGAATTCGCCATATGGGCGACTGCGAGCGGATACCCACGGATCATAAATTGGGTGGTGGTCAATATGTTTTGAGTTTTCAGGCTCTCGCATACTCTATTCCAACTACTAGTGTCGTTTCCTTGTGTCTGAATACATGGGGTGCCGCAAATTTGGAATTGATAATATACAGGATCTCTAATGTAGCCTGAATATTCAACCCGTATAACTTTCCCGAGAGTGTTTTGGGCTTATCCACCGCCGGTACCGTTGGCAACCTGTTGTATACAGCAATATCTGGCTGTTCACGGGCCGGATGTGTTCGGAGATCTGCTCTATATCAGACTTTATTAGTTCGGAGGTAGTTCCGCAGGACGATCATTCTTACCAGGAAGTGGACTCAAAGGCGCATTGGTGAACACAGCAGTTACAAACACAGTGATAACCTTCCAGATATCGTCACGGTGGAGCCTGAAACCACCACGGAAGGCCTTGCTGGGAAACCGGTGAAGCGGTTCTAGAATTCTCCTAGGATGTTGACACCCCGGGGTAGCTGGCCGCTAGCGTTGATTAGCAATATCAGTGGTATAAGTAAACATAGCTGACATGGTTCGATAGAGAGCAGGGTGTTGTTCTAGAGTCGTGACAGTTGGACCACTGCAGCGGTGGATGTTGCAACGTTTAGGTAGGAAGTAATGAGCATATGTGCATGTTTTGGCCTTTGTTGACAACCTAAACATCCACTTTCCACTTCCCTGTCCTCCACTCTCGCCTCCAGAAAGCTCCCGACCGACCACCAGCAATGTGCGGAACAATGTGCGGCTTTTTTAAGGGTTTGGCCCATTCAGGCGTTTCAGGACGAGCTCTGTACTTTACGCTCCTGATTCTAGTGCTGATTCATTGTATCACTTGAACAATTGCTACCTTCGAACTCATTGGGAGCGAGCTCAACCCCGACACTGTTAACAGGTATCCCGTTTGATCAACAGCGTCGGGAGTGGGCGCGGGAGAAGACTATGGGCGCATGGTCCTATGAGAACTTAATCTCATGACATCGGCAGGACATCCTGAGTTGCAGGGCTTACCTCAGCATGCGAAATTTGCGGAAAACAGCGCGCGCGGCTCCCCCCTGAGGATCCCTCGTCAGCAAATTTGCCGCGCTGACGCGCGGATAGAGTAGGCCGGAATAACCAACAGCTCGCATTCTATGCGACACGCATTTCCGAGTATAGTTTGCAGAACATCATCCGATCCACCTTCATATCCACCACGTTGAGGATGAATTAATTCCTTGTTAGTTACACCCTCAATTTATGAAGGAACGAAAGTACAATTTGCTACACGGCAAGATGACGACATGATGGACTTCCCTTCTCCCCACCCCAGCTTCGGCCATACTACAAAGTACTACCGCAAAAGTTATGCAGTGTACTACAGCACTTCTTCGCCGTGCACCGTAGCAAAACTTGATGGTGCGATGCCGGGACTGAATGAGTCAATTCATTTGTGCCAATGTCCATATCATCATATCATCACACCAATATCCGACATTATAGCCGCCAATCAACTTAGTACAGCCGAATATAGACTACATCGCCACGATCGGAATTTCCTGTACAGGCAGCTTTTCGTTAAATCAAAGTTTATGCGCGTTTAGTGCGGCAAAAGCCTCGGGAGGTGCCTCTCGACGCGGATTGACTGTGTTCTTCGAAGTACTTAACGCCTCGGTATGAAGCCCCATGTTCTGTTGTACTATATATATTGAGCCCGAACCAGCTTCCGCCACCTTCCCTAGGTATTTCATCGCCCTACCCTGACTTCCTACAACTTTCCATGCTGTCTGCGTAAGCGAGGAAACAATAATGTCCGGACGGCCCACAGAACCGGGAGAAGTTGGCTCGTCAAGAAGGTGGTTTGGGTCATTTCCCATCACTCGGGCAGTGATGGTCTGTGAAGAGGTTTTCTGTCTACAACCTACCGTTTACTTTCCTTCTCTTTCAATTCTTTGGGATGAGGATGATCGCCAGTTTACCGCCGGAATGTGAACTAAACGGAGCTAGAAAGATTATCATGCAGTCGACAGATGTGGTAGTTACAGTACGTGAACGAGAAAGAGTTGGTGGAAGAGGAAGGTACAAGTAAAGAGAAACAGAAAGAGAAGGAGGTGATGATTTTTTTTTAGTTTGTAGAAGAAGGCGACAATGTATATTCATACCCTAGATTCTTCACTACGAACCTCATAAGATTGCTAACAGCTTCATAGCATCTCACTATCGAAGCCCCGACTACCAAAACCACGTAATCCCCGCCCTACAAGCTACTTTCAGAAACCACATTAGAGCAAGCTCACTTGCTTACAAGTTTTTTCAATTCCGACCTCTCCTTGAGTAACAAACCGCGGTCGTGAAAAAGTCGAAATCACCCAGCAACGGCGCGGATAGATTTTGGTTCTTAATCTTTTTTTGCCACCCAAGGATTTGTAACTTTCTCGCTGTTGCAATCTGGAGGAACCGTGTGCATGGAAATGGTACAAAGAGAAAAGACTCGAGAACTGATGCCTTACCGATCTGCGTCCAACTTCAGATGGGTGCAACGATATTCTGTCCGTCGTTCGTTCTATTACTGATACCTACTTACTATAGATACCCGCCTGAGTAGGAAGTTTATGCAGTCTCTGCAGTCAGAAGTGATCATCCGTATCGGTCCCATCTCGAACACAACATCAGATTAGTCTCAGTCTGCTCTCAGGCGTGCACAAAGTGCACGGATTGATATTACGGAAATCTAGAAGTATACACTCCCAATCGATACATGCTGGAACTATCCTTGTTTCGCTACTCACCTACCCCGTACATATCAATTTATGTTAAAGTTTTTTCTACATACATATGTGGGCAGCCCACAATCCGATATCCGCGGATACCCGCTCTTTATCAAGTTCACACGTGTTTCCAAGTCTCCGACGACGATGTCGTTTCGGAAATCTCGATAAAACGCACGACATAAGTTCTTCAGAGTGCCTGCCCTACGGACCCCCTCAGCTGGTTATGACTACCCAATGGAGGAGGAGGGAAGTTCATCATCTGTCCTACGACCCACAGAGGTGGTACGGAACAGGAAGAAGTGGCCATATGCATTGGCTCTTCGACGTCGGCAAGAAAAAAACTAGTATCCGAAGGATGTTTTGCAAACAAGAAAACAAGCAAGAAAACAAGTAGGTAAGTATTGGGCCACAAATACCCCTAAACCTCGGACGTGGGCGCTTAGGTGCTAGGGTTAGGACTTTTAATGACCCAATACTTGAGAGTATCATATGAGTGACATTGAAGGGGGGATAGGCAAATAGACACCCCACCAATCCAGCCAATGCCTCCCCTGAAGAATAAAGGCACGTGGACGCCACCGTAACCGCTGAGAAAGCCATTCGAAGATCTTCAATAACGTTGGAGATCGCCCAGGGCGCATATACCACGTCCGGAATTCCTTCAAGTACCGGTACGTACATTCATACTGTACGTAAAAATACTTTGCATTTACATCTCCATGAGGAACATAACACGAGCTGCGGGAGCGTTCATGTCGTGCGAGCGGAAAAAGCAGGAACAAAGCGTATTCCCGAGCGCCGAGTTTATGCAAATGTAATTCCGAACACAGGCTATGTACGGCTTTTATGTGGAAATGCAACGAGAAATAAAAAACTTTTGCCTGGTTTCGAGCTGCAGCGGCGGCGGCGGGATTTCCATGCGATTCGGGCGTGTGAAATCGATCACCTCCTTCATAAATGCTCACGACACGCACAATGTTCGGCGCTACGTACTTACTGCGCTGCTGCGAATCATGGAATCGGAGGGGATGGTTTGTCAAACGTTTACCCGTTGCCTTGTGTCCCCTTGCATCCCCCTTCCTTCCTTCTCAGAGAGATGACAAGGAAGAGGCTGTTCGCGCCGGTTACAAGTCGTGGAGCATAATCCCAGCCTTGTCCCTACCGAAAATTATATTAGTGCATGTGTGTGTGTGAATGCTCCTACCCTGGAAACGAAGGGTGCAGCAACCAGCAGCGCTGGGCTCATGTTCAAGCGCTGGTCGTGGGTGGAGAGAGCCCCATAAATACTCAGCCGACAATGATAATTTTCTTAAGGACGAAGAAAGTACAATTGTTGGTGATAAGAATGAGGACCCGACGCGCTGCTAGTTTAAACATCATGCAGGTGTTGCTGCATGCAACAAGGCGACGATCTCACAGTTGCTTGGCTCATTGTGGACTGCTACTGGAAATAGAGTCCGGTTATCGTCGATGATTCAGCTTAGAATACGTCCTTTTTTTTTTTTACTCGCCGTTGGGGGTGTGGTTTCAATGAGAGGAAGGGAATTGAGGATTGCTGTTGGTTGGTTGTGCGTTACCGAATCGCAAATTTTGGGGTTGAAATGCAAGATGGCGATTATTTTGTACTGAGGTGGTGTGGTGCTGTGGGTGTGTGGGAAGAGGGCGGTAAAATGGGGGTGGCTCGCGTGGATGAATGAAGTGCAGATGTGAATGGCCAGTGCAGTTGAAGCTTCTTCGCGCTCATCTTCGGGGAATTCAACTCTCAGCAGCGATTTGCGGAGAGGAATCCTCGTCTATGGCATCAATGAGATTGAATACCATACGCGATCAATTGAGCGACCGATGGCTGGGCAGATAGACTGAATTGATGGATGTTTCTTGTGCGCACCAGAAGAGTGGGCAGGAGCACAGGATGCTCCAGTGTCTCAGATGGCACCTTAGCGCGATGCAGCAATGCAGGTACTGGGTTAAAGTGCGACGTCCAACGTCAGGGGTGCAACCTCCTCTCCCCCGCCGAGTTCTGCTCTGCGCTGTATCCCCCTCTGTACTCCCGCGCTGCTGGTGTGGTGTGGGTTACTTCTCACCTTCTGCTTTCTTGCGTTCTTTGCTTTGCTCTCTCACGACGTACGAATCGTGCCGGCTGGAGAATTCTCCTTTCTCACCTGCCGCTTTCTGTCGTTTCTCTTCTGGTAGCCAATCCCCCATCTATCCCTTTCCACTCCCCCGCCCCCCCCGCGCGCTCTCTGTCTTGCTTGTCTGTCTCTCTTTCTTCTCGGTTTCGCGTTTCGACGATCCTTTCGATTCATTTTCCCCTGTCCTGTCGAAACCGACAGACGGACGTTCGGCCTGCCTGTTGTGAACTGTGTGTTTGGTGCCAGAAGTACTTGCCAGCCCGGATAATCCCTCTTTACATCCCAGCAGGCACACCGGAGTCCCTTTGCACCAACGTGCGACTTCTGCCTCTGCTTTGCTTGCTCTGTTTCTGTTACTTCTCCGTAATTGATTGCTTCGTCTTCAACTCACTCGCGCCACCCGTCCGCTGCGACTTCACTCTTCAATCTTGCAATAAGAACTGATTGGAAGTGCAGTTTATATTCTTGTAAGTTTTGGATATGTGATCCGCGCTCTCTTCGAGAAGCTGACCGAGTGTTGTGAGGCCATCTATTGGGAGGTATATGGGGATGGGACGATCGTAAAGTGCAGTGTTTTGCGACAACGACATCTACGTACCAAATTTCTTTCTTGACTCTCAGCCTTGCATCGGCGGGACTTGGTAGTCTCGTTTAAGGTTCGAGATAAAAGACACATTCGTTTCCAAAAAGATATAGAGAGCACATGCCATCACTAAGAGGCAGGCTCCTCGCACAACATACCTCATTCTCTTGTCGTCTGTCTACATCGCTCCTTGGCCGTAGTCGGTCTACGAATTCGACGAAATATCCAGCGTCTGGAACATCCCACAGAAACGAACCACACGAAAATACTCCTGCGCGGAGCGCTTACTCCCTTCTTAGCACTTCGGCGGGTCGTAAACAACCATGCCGGTACCGCTACCGAAGAAGCCATTAGGCTCTCACTGTTCGGCGATAAGGAACAGTACACTTTATACGTTCTCGGAGAATGCGTTCCAGTCTTTGACACTCAGGAATGGGTCGAAATGGAAGACACTTCCGCAGAACGTGGGGACGAAGGGTGCGGCGTGTGTGCTTGCTTTCAAAGGAACACCTGAAGAGGCGCTATACATTGTTGGTGGCTCATCGAGTGATCCTAACCACGTCCCTGAGAAGGGATTTATGGGTTTGCAGAGGTGGATTTTCGCAACTAAAAAATGGGAAACAGTACTACTACCGAATCCTATCACTTACAACTTGACGAATCATGGTGCTGCGTTTCTGGAATCGACTCGGCAACTCATTGTCTTTGCCGGGTCCAAATACCCAGCTGTGGATGTCCCTTCAGCTAATACGTTTCTGATCCAGACGGATGCACCGAATGAGATTACGTCTTTGCCGAATCAGCGACCGCTATTAGCGCCAATACTCCTTCCTTGGAATAAAGACGGGGCGTTGATTGTGGGAGGAAATGGGGCCAATACAGCACTGAATGCGTACACGACTTCGGCGGGGTGGGTGACCTTGGGAGCGAAGCTGGACAAAGGCATGAAGCGCAGGGGTCAGGCATGGGCGACTTTGGTGGATGGAGATGATGGCTCGAGGATGTTAGTGACGTTTGATCTGATGGAATCTCCGACGGCCGTGCAAGTGATAAAGGTGAAAGACCCTGGGAGTACCACCAAACGACAAAGTGGAGGTGCTCAGCCGCCAATATCGACCGAGAACCAGCTTTCGGCGAATAATTGGCCGAAATACAACAGTACAGGGGCACCGACAGCCAAAAGGGAAGAGACATCGCTTGCGTATGATGAAGATACGGTGGTCATTAGTGGTGGGAACCAGAACCAGCCATTGCTCATGTTCAACACCAGGAAGAACACTTGGGTGAGTGCCGAAAGTGTTTTAGATAATCAGGAACCGCTTCTGCGGGTTCAGTCAACAGAATCTGGTAATCCCACGGTTATATCATCGGCTACAGCAACGCCAACGCCAAGTTTGACAGTATCTACACCTGGTAACGGTCCAGCGCCTACCCGGAGTGGTCCGAATACCATTCAGTCACTGTTCATTGTGTTGGGGTCAATTATTGGGGCTGCACTTATTCTAAGCGCTTGTTTCTACTTTCTCAGAAAACGACGCCTACAGAAGAATATGAAGAAGACTAACCAGGAGGATCGTCATGATCCCAATCGCATGTCATTTCAGGACCGCGGTGCGTCATTCATGAAGGAAGCTGGTGAATCTATCATCAATCTACCTCCTATCCGCCCATATGAAACCGACAACAACAATTCTTGGCTCAATGTTCAACGGCAAGCTTCCGTCAAAGTGACCGGAGACAATCCCCGCGCGCAGAACTCCAGGAACGGTCCACAGATACAGCGAGTAGGGGGGCAGGGAGTGATTGTCCATCCTGGGCAGGAGGCGATGTCTAGCACCAATAGAGTCTCGGAAGGCGAAAAATCAAGAGGATCGGGATGGAGTAAATATTTCTCTGGCAACTCGGCAACGAACTTGGTCTCATCGAACGCGCGGGGATACTCTGGGGCTCAATCGTCGGTGTATACCGACGCTTCGTCTGTACACCAGAACCCATTCCTTCACAACGCAGGACCCGGTGTTGCGGCTGGCGGCGGGATGGGCGTTGTCAGTATTCAAAGAGGCGGATCGAACGGCATTATTCTGGAAGATCCAATGATACGGCGACAACAGCAGCAGCAACAACACTACCGGACAGAACGTCGAGGCTCGGATATTTCCATGTCGTCTATAGGTGGAGACAGCTACTACTCATCGGGTATCCCAGAGAGCATCACCGAGAAACCGTTATGGAGCCAGCTGGATCGGGAACGGGACAAAGATAAGTACGTCAGAAACCACCATGTTCCGAGCAGCAGCGTGCGTCCCGAGAGTCGAGACTATAGACGGGATACGGATTGGTCGAAGTATTCCTCCGGGCCACCGACAAGGCAGAGTCATGAACCCGTCGACAACAATCTGAGTTGGTTCAATTTACGGTCAAATTAGGAATTTCGCGATCCTGCCGTGATCGTTTTTTATTTTATTTTCCTGGTGAAATAGTAGGGGCTGGAACTTTATGGTAATAAGGACTTTTTGTATCATGATGTGTGTGTGGCCTACTTTTACTTATGGGATTTGTTTTGTGCGAGGGGGTATAATTCACTTCGATATCTCTTTTCATATCTTCCGCGATTTTTTGTTTCCTTTCTTTACTTCACCTCATCATCATCAACATCTAGGGGCTGTGCATCTAATATGTGCGTGTGTGTGTGCTGGGGGACAGATTCGAATGTTGAACTTTCATTTCCTTTATCTTCTTTTCAAGCACTTGCACCTTTTTTTTCGGTTTGGTTTTTTTCATATACTCGCATTTACGTAGGAGCGAGCGGGTATTTAGGGTTCTTTCTTTCTTTCTTTCTTCGTTTCTGGCTTGCTTGATGTTTACACACACTCTCTCTATCTCTCTTTTGGACTGGATTGGAGGCTATAGGGTTACGGGGAGGCGAAGGGGTGGGGGTGTATAGAGGTGAGGGAGGCTACTTGATTTTTTGGGATATGAAAGCAGGACGGAAAGGGGATGGGGATGGGGATGGGAAAATTAAAGATGTTGAATTGAAGTGATATGTGATGTGATATTGTGATGTGGATTAGGAGGAGGGCGGGCCAGTTCCGCGGAGTACTTAGGTTATAGCCTGGACGGGGGAGGTCTTTTGAGATGGAGAGAAATGGAACTCAATTAAGAAAGCTATATCTATCCTATCCCCCAAAGACGAGAGCTCATTAATTGTGTCCGATTAACGAATCGAGGTCCACTTTTGTCTTGGTACCAAGCTTTTACATTTTGTGGCTTATGGTTTTTGGATATGGTGTTATCTCACCAGGAGATATTTTGGTTTTTTCGGGGGTTCAGGTTTGTTTTTTTTCTACTGGCACAAGAGTCCCGAGACAAAGCTTAAGCTTAGGACGAAATTCGAACGGCATGCATTGGGGTTGACAGCGGCCCGTCTACTACGCCGCAGTGGTAATGTTAGCATTCGGGTTTGTTTGGAAAACAACGGAAATGGTACGATATAACTGACATGTAGAAAGCAGCAAGACTAAGCCGAACCTCAGCCCTCCCTAACGCGTAAGTGGGTTTAGGCATACTAGTAGTCTTTGGTCCCTCCCTGAACAGCTAGCTACTCTATCTGCGGGGTATAGGAGTATGAAACAGATATGTTGAAGTGAAGTGCGAAAAGTTCGGGGAGTGATATCGAGTGACGGAACCTCCCGTCGGAGATTGGATGTGGGTGCAAGAGTTGCTTTTTCGAGGGACGGGGGAGGAGGGGAGGGGTATAAGTGGTGGGTATATAACCTGTCAAGGGGATGTTGGGATGTGGCGTTGTGGTTATGGAAAAAGAAGTGAGGTTGTGAGGGAGAGGTTCTGGAGATGGTTGAATTGAAGCTTAGAGGCGAACGAATAGGTTTGGTGGGTGATCGGTGAGGACGCGGAGGAGGATGAGTTAGAGGATATGAAAGACTGGGAGGCCGGTATGTTTGGTGTTGGGTTGGAGCAGACAGGCTACTGAGTACTTTCCTCTTAGGCTTGTGCTTCTACGTTTGTTCAAATTGCAGTAGTCTAGATATGACTTGTGCGGACTGGGTTTAAGTTTACTATAGAGTAACAGGAGTTAGTCGAAAAGTTACTTGACCAGCTGGGAGTATCAGATGAAAAAGGACATTTCGGGGAACTAAGGCACCACGGGAAGCGGTGGGGTTATAGTTATACTGAAATGGATTCTTGATGAGCTTCAAGACTGAAATAGATACCTAATCACCGTTTTTTTAAGTGGAAAAATACTCAATATATCATGCTTAACGGGAAAGCACCAGGGCGTGCTGGTGCGGTAGCGGTGTCAGTGTCCGTGGTGCTTGCTCCACCCCGCAATCTAGAGTATCTCTTCATCACTGAACACATCGCAGCTCCTCAATTCATCACAACTGTTCCATCACGCAACGACGATGATGGCGATGGCAATCACCGTTATCACCTCTCCGCTCCCTCGAACACCTATAGTCCATACCGCCACTTACCTGTTTCTCCACTTCCTACGACACTCGGATGAGACGAGTTTCTGCTACTTTACACCAAGCAACACTGATCTCGTTTCGTCGACACTGCTAACAGCCAAATTTTTGGATGAGACGAACCCGAGGCAATTTGGTCCTAGCCCATCTCATCCTTCCCGCAGGGAACTCTAGTGTTGCCGGGAAACGGGTCAAAGATGCTCTACTATATTACGTCCAAGTCTCCTATGTGTGAACTATTTGCCGTCTTGAGAGCCATCCGAGACGGGTCGTCCGATACCATGTGCAACACTATGAATCATTCTTGGTGCACGGTTCGCGTTTTGAGCTGTGTCGCCTCGTACGGGGATCCTAGGTGAAGACGACGAGGAACGCATCGGAATCGGAAATCCTGAGTGTGGTTGTAAGGATTCCGTATGAGTCCTGGCGGTTGTAGCTAAATAATATAAAAAAGCAACTTTTGGCTGTTAATACAGAGAAGAAACATCTCGTAGGACAGTTTTGCAATTCTGATCAGCGTTTGGCGATCTGGGGCCATCGTGGAGCAGTGGCCAAGGAAGCGTGAGGGCAAGACAATGAGAGATCTAGAATATTCCGCGCCGTACTACTCGCCGCTGTTCGAGGGCTTGCCGGCACAGATATCACAGGTTCGGGGCATATGTGTCGATCCTCTCTATTTACAATTGGGTGCTGACGTTTGGTTTTTTTTGGCTTGTTCGAGCACCTTTTTTTGTCGATGTCACCTGATTGGGTTTGTATTTCTCTGTGCGCGAATCATGGTTTTTGTAGGCTCGTTTTCACATACATTTTTTTTTGAGCTGACTTAGTCCTATGGCGGGCCCTTTTCGTTGCGCACTCGCTCGTGATTGTAGGTTCGAAATTTGAGATTTAGGGTTGAGGGTTTGCACCCTTGGACCCGATTGGTTAGGATGAACTCCTCAATTCCGAATTCTTCCCAACATTATCACCGCCGAATCAAAATAACAGACAAAACGACCTGTCAACAATGGAATCCAATTTCTTTTGTTATCACCTCTTATTTCTCGTATCGGTTGGACCACCGCAATAGCATCTCTGGAGTACCTAAGTATGTATGTCGAAGCTCAACGCCTGGTTGGAGGGAATCCCCAGCGAAGAACTCTGTGGAATGCCCTGCTCTACGAAACGTTAGGGATGCATAGTGGCGCTCATCGGCGGTAACTGGAGAGAATCTTATGGACTAGTGGGTGGCTACTATTTCATCCATCCTTCAATGTTGATCGATTGAGGGCATGTATATGGAGTGAGGATGTAACTATATGTGACATATGATATGCCATAGACGCTGTCAGATTGCCGTTTCTGTATGACAAAACTGGAACGCTATCACCAAGTCAAGTCTCGCCTCTTGAGCTATGGGGACATTCGCCTGATGCCGCTGAATCCATCGCAAATTGAAGCTGAATCGAATAAGCACTAATACGTTCAACATTGGACAGGACCGTAAAACAAATTCTGCCCTTCGGCAGCAACCAGCATAGTACACTTAAGAAAGAGCATGTATATCTTCCGTCCCGCCCCTCCTCTCTCTGAAGTAACGCCTACGGCAAATGCCAACTGAAAACCAACCCAATAAAAAAACATCATAGAAGCCGTGAAACTACGGTATGTGTCAGTCGATCATAAGTATAGCAATGACAACTTGCGCGTCTGGGACTGGTAAAACTCACTACATATGAATGTCACCAGCTAGGAGAGTACCCCTGAGGAATTGTGAGTAAAGCGGGCGGTATTGTGGCTCGCAACAGCTGGGCAATTGTGTGGTAGCCGTTCTGAACTGCATAGTCTAGTGCCGTCGACCCGTCGTTGGACTTCGCCTCCTTATTTGCACCTAAGGTCTCGACAAGCAGCTGGACTGTAGAAATTTTTCCATTGACAGCCGCCCAATGCAATGGCGTTCGCCCGTTGCCATCTCTCGCCTCTTTGTCAGCTCCTAAGATCTCGACGAGCAGTCGAACTATACTGTCGTATCCGTGAAAGGCTGTATAATGCAGCGCCGTCCATCCATATTTGGATCTCGCCTCTTTGTCGGCACTTAATGTATAGATGAGTAGCTGAACCGTAGTGGCATGTCCGTTATGGGCGGCCCAATGCAATGCCGCGCAGCCTCTATGGTCTCTCGCCTCCTTGTCTGCACCAAGGGTCTCAACAAGCAGCCTAACTGTTGCGTCATGCCCACGAGAAGCCGCTAAATGAAGAGCTGTCCGTCGTCCTCGGGATCTCGCCTCCTTATCAGCACCCAATGTATTAACGAGCAGTTGAACTGTAGTGGAGTGCCCATTACGGGCCGCGCAATGTAGTGCCGCGCATCCTCGATAGTCCCTCGCCTCCTTGTCTGCACCACGGGTCTCAACAAGCAGCCTAACTGTTGTGTCATTCCCACGAGAAGCCGCTAAATGGAGCGCTGGTGGTATGTTGATGGCCCTGGACCCAGGCTCGTGGTGATCGAACAAATAGCCGCTGTGTAGTTCGTTGACATATACGGGTAAACTGATGACGGCGACGTTTGATATCTGGGATAGGGTAAGTCCAGTGAGTTGCGACCACTTAGATATTGACGTAGTGATAGTCTTGAAAGAACTGGTTGACGTATTTCTGGTTGTTTTTTTGTAAACTCGGGTTTTGATGAGATCTTGCTCGAACGAAATCACAGATGATGCCGGCAAGCGCTCGAATGTCGATGCGGGCCGACTTTGGGCTAGAAATGAACAGTCATCTGGCTGGAAGTTCAATGTTTCCATGCGTGCCGAAAGACTTGGATTTGCCTCCAGAATGACCTCAATGAGTTGCGCTAGTCGTGACATAGCGCGCTGGGCCTGTTGTGTTGATTTACTACGCACACAGTGTCAAATTCAACTTGGAATTGATTGCGATTACAGCCGATATGAAGTGGTTACAAACCAGGTAAAAATCCCCAGCATCAGGCTCATTGATGACTTGTACCTCTCTAGCTCGGCAAGAATGCGACTAAGATTCTGGTCTTTTTGCGCCCACATCGCTCTATCCCACACACCGAGTCTAGAGCTCGATCCTCCGCCCGTGTTAAGGGTCTCCAGCTCCCTTTCCAGCTCAGAGAAGGCACAGACACAGCCTGTTATGATGGTTACAACTTGGTCCACATATATCATCGACTTCCGAGTCTCGTTTCCTTCGGCGAAATTGGATATAAAGCCTTGCATCTGATAAAAGATGGCTGAAAAGGTTTGGACTTCGGCTAGTATAATGCGTGCAGTGTTGGAAGCATCCGCCATGGTTGATATGGAACGGATGACCTTTTCTGCAGTTTGAATAAGACCCGCTATCGACGCTGCGACTGAAAGACATGAAAGACCGTCCATCATTTCGGAGATTTCGGTTCAAAGATCGTGGGTTTAAGGGGACTAAACATGCAACGGCGCGATCTAGATCTCTGGTGGGTTAATAACTGTTGATCTGCGCTCACTCTATTCTAGTACAGGCGCAGCAGCCTTGTGAAGCCGGGTGTCGCTCCCTATTCGTAATCTTTCCCAGCCTTTAGATTGGACGCCTCATCTAGAGATAGGAAGCCTTATTTGCAGGCGGTGACGTCATGACGTTTCTTCACTGGGGGGGGATTCTTCAGACGGATTTGGTGCTACATCATGTTTCCCCGCACACATATGCATTGCGTTACAGCCTACAGTCAAGGGAGAGTTCTATCTAAGCCCCGTCAAAGTCACCTGGCTTGAGTGAGCGGTTCTACAGTGTCGCGTTACCCGAACCTCAATCGACCCAACCACTTATGAGCAACAGCCTCTTTTGTGATCGATTTCGAGCGTGGAATTTCACAATTTTTCTTGATCCCGAGACACCGGCACAGGGCTAATATGGCAACCATGATCCCATCCCTATATAATCCGGCGCTGCCCCGGTTCCTGGCTCATTTCGAAAGTAAAAAACCGTCTCAGTACATACGAGAGTGCTGTAGCGAAAATTAAGGTACGGACGTAAGGCTTCATGGGGAACTGCTCGTCCGTTGATTTCAGATGGCCATAGTAGGGTCTGTCCGTTAACCAAGATATCCGGTCATCTTGTCATTATTATACTAGTATAGCTACGGATGTGTTATACTAGTATAGCTACGGATGTGATCATGCAATGTCCACACGAAGCATTCTCATTGGTTGGTTTGCAGTATATCCCTGCAAAAAAAAATTCTTTACCAGCAAAATCCACCAATATTGATCAGAGAATTTAGAGTTTGGTATGTAAAATATGCAGCTTCATGCGATGCATCTTTTGATGGTCTTCGATTTTTGATATCTTCAAAACTCAATGATTAGCTTTCAACATTGACCGATTTTCAGCCAAAACACAGGCTTTCTTGATCAGTGCTCAATGAGTTTTAGAGCTATTAAAAATCTGAGACCGCCAAATTATGCACTGTGCAAAGCTGCATATTTTACGTACCAAACTCTAAATTCTCTGATCTATACTCATGGACTTAATGCAATGGTTCACTTAAAAAATTGTCGATTTTTGATGGGGTAAGGTTGTTGCCACACAGACCTGGCTGGTTCCAAAACTGGGAGTATATCCCTGCAAAACAAAACCGAGGTGGCAGAGCCGCCTTCTTACCTAAAAAACCAAGGCGGCGAAGCCGCCTCCGGGCCTTGTAACTGTCATAATCTATAATGGGGTACTAGTAGTTGACAATCAGACCACCGTAACTTTTGAGTTAACAATCTCACCAACAAATGCAACTTTTCTTTGGGCCCACTCCATACTATAGCTATGCCACTATATGCTATCATATTATTGTCCGTTGGGGTCGTCATTTGACCTCTGTCCGGTTACTAAAAGTTGTCATTTAGACCCCGTTCGTACACAAAAAACGGTCATTTTCAGACCTCCGTCCGTACCTTAATTTTCGCTACAGTGTTTGGAAATTACAAGTTCGGCCACCCATTACGTGCTTGCGTCATCAAAACATACTCGCTAACCGCAGTCGTTAGTGATATTCCAACTTTGCCCGCCTTGCAGGGTCCGGGGCAAACCAAAGAGGGAAGTTTGATGATTTGCCTTGACTGCTTGCTTTATCGCGTTTTGTAATTAGAGTTATAGACGCCGTGGATAAGATGTCCCGAGACTTCTAACTTCCGAACGGAGTAGTGACACTTCATGATCCCACCTGCTGCCAACTTCATCTTCCACCCACCGTCTGTACCTTAACTTTCGCAACAGTAGAGGCTGCGCGGTAGACGTAACTAATTCTTTGCCTGCTTGATATTCTCCAGGCATGTCTCTGTCAGACCAACAAAAAACAAGCCTCTATGCGTGGTGTAGCATACGAAGTAATGCTTTATGACCCCCGCTGCCAACTAAATACGTTCTCCACTGGTAGATTATCGGGATGAATCTTCTCATTGAGGATATATTCCGCAGCACCGTGACAGAGACTAAGTAGGTAACCGTATCGTATGCATTCTACCTCCACATACTTTTCTATCCTCCCCCTCTTCCCCTCCCCTCCCATCCATCTAAAGTCTAAAACACAACCTCACTCTGTTCCGGCACAATACTCCTAAAACTCCCCTTCTCCACCGCCTGCCTAACATTCTCGATAGTCCAGCACTCCATCTTATACTGTGTCTGTATCTTGTCAGCTTTTTTCTCCCTCCACTTTTACCCCACCACCTACCTCATAAGTCCAAGTCCCCATATGCGGCACCAGTAGGACATTTTCATTCGCGACCAATCCCGGATGTACATGTGGTTCATTCTCATACACATCCAGGCCCACACTCGCAACCTTCCCGCTCTCTAGCGCCTTCACAAGTGCAGCTTCATCCATCACCGCCCCTCTTGCCGTATTAACAATCACCACCCCATCCTTCATCTTCTCAAACTCCGGGGTACTAATAATATGTCTCGTATTTTCCTATCCCTATTAGCCCTTCCCCTTCCCCTTCCCCTTTCTCGGGGACTCACATTCAGCGGTAAATTCAACGAAATCACATCACTCCTCCTCAGCAGTTCCTCAAAAGAAACATACTCCGCGCCATCCTCCAATTCCTCGGGTAGTCGGTTTCTATTATAATAAACCGTCTTCATCCTCAACACATCCGTCCTCTTCTTAAGGGCCCTCCCAATACCCCCCATTCCAATAATCCCCAACACCTTCTCTTGCGGATCGTGGCCAAGGCCACACCCTTGTAACCACTCCCCTCTCCGTAACCCCATAATCCCCCGTGAGAAACCCCGTAACGCACCGATGAGGAGGAAGAGGTTCACATCTGCTGTTGCGTCGTCGACGGCCGTGGGGGTGTTGCTCACGCGGATACCGGCCGCAGTGCAGGCCGGGATCGAAATCTGGTCGTATCCCGCGCCGTCTGTGTGTGGTTGTTAGCTAGCCCCCGGGGGGGGGAGGGGGGAACGGAACTGTGGGAAAGGAATTTTAGGGAAGGAGGGAAATGCTTGACGAGGTCTGCGTCGATGAGGCCCGTGATTGAGGCGGAGGCGAAGGTGCGGTATGCGGCGACGACGTTGGAGAAGTGGGGGGATTGACATTCGCGGATGAATTCGGCGCGATTGGTGGAGGTTGGGGTTATGAGGGTTGCGATGGAGGAGAGGGAGGCCCATTCTTTGTGGGCGCTGTGGGGGTTAGAAGGAGGGGGGAGAGGAAGGGCGGAGAGACGGACTGTCGGATTGTTCCGAGGAGGAGGATTTTGGGTTTGGTGGTGGTGCTCATGGTTGTGGTTGTGGTGGTGATTGAGCAGCAGGTGTTGGTTGTAGGTGTTAAGAGGGGTAGCTGAGCTGGTCGTGGTTATAGGGGAGATGTGTAGAAGCACTGTTGAGCATTGACATCTAATCGGCACAGTATGGTGGGGTGGGGTTATCATTCGCGGGGTAAATGTTCCGAAAATGTGTCCGTTGGTGTACCACACTCCGGGACTCGTTCATTTTTACCCAGTAAGGCTAAAATAAAGGAAATATTCCTCTTCTACTAGTGGTTATTGTTGCCCAAAACAGTATCCCGATGCAGATTTAAGGAACTCCTCCTGTGGACGCAAATTATCTTTGATCGGGTGTGCTATAACTATAACAATTGCTTTTATGCAGCTACAATAACATTTTGCTCCCGTAAAAACTCCCCGACTCCCCAGCAAGCCCACTTAGCACTTTAGCCTTTTGCGGCACCTGCCTTGAAGAGTACACTGTTCCGGTGTATCAGTAAAGCGCCTGTGATGGCCGTCTGGCTGGGGGGACTTACATATCACCGTCCTCCATCACGTAGTCCTTGCCCTTGATGAGCAGTTTTCCTGCTGCCTTGACCTTATCCTCACCGCCCAACTCCTTCAGATCGTCATACTTGGTGACAATGGCCTGAATGAAAGTCTTTTCGAAATCTCCGTGGATAACACCGGCCGCCTGAGGCGCCTTAGTTCCCATTCGGATACTCCACTGTCTAACCTCGTCGGTTCCGGTTGTGAAGAAGGAACCCAAGTTCAACGCCTTCCTCATCGTCACGACAAGCTTTCCGATTTGAGACTTGACCTTCAGGTTCTTGCACTCCTCGGCAGCCTCCTCGTCCGACATGCGGGTGAGTCGGTCCTCGAATGAAACGGAAAGGGGAATGATGATATCTCCAGGGGAGTTCTCATCGATCCATGCCTTGACCTTAGGAAGGTACTTGTTCTTCTGGCGGATGAAGTCGCGTTCCGACAAGTTGATGACGTAGATTACGGGCTTAGCGGTGAGGAGCAATAGTTTGTTGATGATCTCGACCTGGACATGAAAAATCGTTGTCAGATATGCATTCCTGGAACTGCAATCCAGTAAGGGTGGCAATAAGAGAAGAGGATGGGATCAGATTAAAGTTCATCTCAGGACGACTCAAGCGTTGTATAATAGTGCCGATCGACGAGCTGGGATTAGTTCTTCGAGCAATAATGCTCTTTATCATCACGAAAACCATCCTCCTCAATTTAACAGAAGCAAGCTCGACAAAAAAGAAAAGCACAAAGCTCACCTCCTTAGGACCCCAGTTACCCTTGCGGACATCCTTGCCATCCTTCAACAAGGCCAAGATGCCCTCCACAGTAGCCTGCTCCTCCTTTAACTTCTTCATTTCCAACGACTGACCACCACGTGCGGTGAGCTTCTTCAAACCCTCCAGGTTCTTCTCCACAAACTCGATATCCTTAATCCTCAACTCCTCACTAATAATCCCCAAATCGCGCACCGGATCGACGTCTCCCTCGACGTGAATAATCTCGGCATCGTCGAAGCACCGAACAACCTGGAAGATAGCATCGACTGCTCGAATATGCGACAAGAAAGCGTTACCGAGTCCGGCTCCGGTGGAAGCACCACGCGTCAGTCCGGCGATATCGTAGACAGTCAGGTTTGCGGGGACTTTGGACGCAGGCTTTAGTTGGAATTGCCCTCAGCTCGTATCACTCTGGAAGATGGGGGAAGAAAAAGAGAAACGATTGGACTGTCCAATTCAGGGTCGTGAAAGGGCGGGAATGGCGAAATACCTTGTAGTATTCACATAGCCAGTCATACCGCTCGTCGGGAACGATAACGCGTGCCTCCTCGGGATCAATGGTAGCATACGGGAAGTTGGCGGGGTTGCCGAGAGTGCACTTTGTGATTGCCTGGAAAAGCGTTGATTTACCAACGTTTGCGAGTCCAACCTACACACCGCAAGCGCATCAGTCTGAATCCCACGAGACCGGCCAGTAGTAGCGGGAGTCGGCATACAATTCCACTCTTGAGATTGTTGCCGGGCCGACCGAGCAGAATCTTCTCCTCTTTCACGGCCTTCTTGGGAGGCATTCTTGTCTTTGTTGAACAGAAACGGCGGAACTAGAAAAATGACGTCGGCACAGAAGACCGGCCGGGATTGATGAAGAAGACGGGGATGTAGTTGAGGGTCGTTGTCTTTGCGATGAGGGGCTGCACAAGATGAGGGGTAACTCTTCTCAGCCGCAAGGCTGAATCCCGCCTAAGATCCCACCGGCCAAATAAAGCCACCAATTACCCGGAAGAAAATATAAAACCACATCCCGGCCGAAATCTTTTTCCTTTTCTCTTCAACTCATTCAGGAACCCTCTTATTGTCGGATACATTTCATTTACCATTGCTGTTTCCTCTACAGGTGTTTCCAAGACGAATTCCTTTTCTTTGGCTCTGCTAGCTGGAGCTTGCTTAGGACTCCTTTCGGAGGTCTGATGAGGCTATGTTTCCTTACCAGCGGTGCTACATCTTTTCATGTGTCGAAGCGCAATGTTTTCATTACGTGCTCTAGAGTACCCCCAACCAGTGCCCAGAGAGATATCGCAAGTGCTATAGTCGACGGTGTAGAACTGTGTTGCGGGACTCCACTCGTAAATGTACAAAGCCTTAAGGGACCCTCGCGTCGAAAAACTTGGCGTCTTGCGCGTCGGTTATAGCACCCATGACGTTTTATCAAGTGCTCGCCAGATCATCAGTTTCAGGGCTAGGGTTTGAAACCTCTCTGCATGATGAATCGAAAGGCAACGTTATGCACGAACATACCCGCAGTTGAAGTGACGCAAGAGAAGAAATGACTTCTGTACGTGTAGGAAAACTCCCTCCATTGATTAAGTAGATTAGTTTGTTTACCAGTACTGGTTGTATACGCCGAGAAGCCTAGCACTCTCCTACGGCTATGGCAGACTTCTCTAATGTTGCATCGCGGGTACAATCAGCACGAGTGACTTTAAAATAACTTCTTGAGTTCTTACCCACCACCCGTCTCGCTCCCCTTCTCCGCCACTACCAACACCAATACCACCGTTTATCAGCATAAGTAATTCTAGTTAAGTCGACTACTACCTTTAATCAATATTTTGACCTTATCTAGATACAAGGGCAAGCAGAAACGAAACAAGAAACGAAACTTTCTCAGTGCCGGCACAATATCATTGGCATTGCAAGTAATTCATTTAATTTTTCAAGAGGCCGGCCGGTCAACTTCACCATGGGGTTAGCCCGTTACCAAGAGCAACTGAGGGCCAGATTTGACAGCAAGTGAAGGTGCTTTATGACTGCCGCCAATTCCTGCCATTACATGAATACCTATTGCTAGAAGCCATCGGGGAAGCAATTGGTATCTTTTGAAATGGGGGATGACAATACGTCGTGGGATAAGTAATGGGTGATAAATGCGGAGGGAAGTGTGTATGTACCTACGTTGCGTGCACTTTACCCCACCCCCTCCTCATTTTTGGTGGTGGTGGGGCCATGGGAGTCACTATCGACATCGATATCTAGAAAGTGGCAAGGTACTTACTCATGAGGCTTGGTCTCACCGCTTTTCAGCTGCAGCAGGCGTAGTGGTAAAGTTTGCTATGGACTTGTCAGCTGGCAGTGGAAAGCGGCCCCGTTTGCTAAGTGGGCCCCAACCTCTTCACGCGGTCGGAACATATCTGTGTAAGTAGGGAGGGCTTCCTAACAAATGAAGAAACTGATCATGAACCTACAATGAAACACTATCACTGGTATCCATATATCCCAGTATCTTCTTTTCCATCTAATCTACTTAGGGCTATCCAAGCCGTAACTTCCATCTACTACGCCAGTAAGCAGTTCGAGACTAACTTCCATCTACATCACATCTACTATTGGACAGTCGTCGATCGCGATCTAAACTCTGTGATTTCAAAGAGGAATACTTAGGCGGTCAAAAAGTTTTGACATCCACTTCTAGGAAAGTGCCCACAAAAATGCTCCAAGTTGTGTCAAAACTTTTGGACCGCCGAAGTATAGCAATGCTGAATGAGATCCTGGAATGCCCGCCAGTAGGATATTTTTGGTGATGGGCGTCAAGTCTAATGCTCGAGTCGAGCTGCAAAAGTTCGAGTCGGCTCAAGTCGAAGAACCAATAAGCCCAAGCTTTTGCTGGATGTTTATTTAGGATGTTCCGGTGACCGACCCATCAATGAATTCGAAACAAAATCTTGAGAGACTGTGGACACCACACATTACATTTGGTTTGGCCAATGGCATGGTATATCCCACGATTTCAGGGCGAAATAATCGACCGATTTTGCTCCTCTAGAAATACACATACTTTGATTCTTGAAAGCTCGAGCATTCACCCCCGTCAGTCGAGCCGGCTCGAGCTCTATCTCAACACTAACTAGATATTTTTAGTTAGTGATCAGTACCCCGAGCTATCTCTCATTTCTCGCAAGATTGCCAGACGGCTGGGTGTATTTCAAACTTGCGTTCTTGAAATTCGAAACCTAGTTCCAAAGTTTAGGCTTGTCTACAGAATTCTATGGAACCCTGATCACGAGTGCCAGATATAGCGAAATTACGGTACAGCACCGCCCGGCCGTGACTTTTGGCTGGGCCCAGCCGGTCATCTTGCCATATTCTACTTTAGATTGTCAAAAAAGTTTTTGACGCCCAGTTCTAGGTCTCTATTTTTTGACACTCGTCTATAACGGTCATTTTCAGACATCTGTCCGTACGAAACCGTAATTTTTGTTGGGAGAACGGTAAAAATTAGATAAGATTAGTACACCGCCCAAATCATTACCTAGCTCACAAACTTTATCGTGTGTAACGAGCACTGAAGGCAGCTTTTGGGTAAACGAAACGCCCGTACAAAACATTGACAGTGACAGCCAATATTGGTGAGAAAGAGGAAGAGGAGAAAAATTATGAGAACCGGTGGTGGTACGTTAATTTTCGCTACAGTGTAGTACAATTTCATGCATGGCACCTATTACTCGTGTAGGCAGGTACTAAGGTACCCCATGGGCCCCACGGAAACCTTAATTATAACTCTACGTGAACTCCATCCAGCACATTCTTCACTTTCAGCATCATGTTTCACAGCGTGACAGCTAGAGTATTGTATGCTATTCGACTTGACTTGACTGAGGGGATAAAAAGTAGAATTCTTGTATTCGCATTAGAAGGTGGGTTGACAAAAAACGAGGAGTGATGTGAGAGTGAAAGTCTGGCAAATTCGCTCTATTTTTTTCTCCTTTTTTGCACCCTTAGTTCGTCCCATAGCCAGTTTTACAGTTTATCGATTCGTTGGGAATTCGAACACCCGGGCCATGATCTTGCGGACGAATTCGAAGTCGAAGAAACCTAGATTGAACTTGCGGACACGACTACAGAGAGAAAGTTATAGAAACATGCCAATGTTTAGCGGAAATCTTTTTTGAATTTCGAGGTGGTGTGGATTATTTGTTGTAGGTGCACTGGAGTACGGTAGACGCATGAAAGATGTCGGGATGGATGTTGTGAGGGTGAGTCCGGTGCTGTGTCGAACGACAGCGGGGATAGTCTGCCGGGACACTTAGCATTGCTCTGGCTGCATCGTCGACAACGGCCGCCCACGACACATTCAGCGGTGCCAGGTAAAATACAAGCTCTGTCAGGTAAAATACGAATAGTACCAGGTGCATACACGCACTCTATGTCCTCAACAGACTTCTGGAGTGTATCGAAACATCTTGATTCCAGACCTCCTCCCTTCAACTTGACTTTCCACCAGAGCTCCTCTTCCTCTCCCAACATTCCTGCTACTTTTATCTTTTGACAGCCCGGCCAAAGATTTATCGTTTAGATCGAAATCGGCGGATTGTATATCAACCCCCCTCTCTGTCCCTCCCTCCTCTTCTCGTTTTCTCTCTTTCCATCCTTCGTTCCATACACATTCTTCTCTCGCTCGCTGCAGAACAGATATTCTCAATCGATATCACCAACTTTTCAATCTTCAATTTTCATCTACCAACCACAATCACCATCATTATCATTATCATCATCATCACAATGCCTCGCGCTCCTAAGTCTACCACCACCACTCGCGCCGCTAAGTCCTCCACCATCCGAGGCACCACCACCGCCGCCGCCAGAGGCACCCCCACCACCCGAGCCACCACCACCACCCGCGCTCGTAGATCCACTCGAGCCACCACCACTACCACCACTACTACCACTACCACCACCCTACCCACACCCCCATCCACGCCCAGGCCCAGCCTCATAGTCCGCCTCCCCTTCGACAAGTCCATCTTCAGCTGCTGGGTGCAAGTGCTCGAGCTCCGTTCCATGCTACGTGAGCAGAACGAGATGGCCAGGGCAGCAAGGATTTTGTGTGACGTTTTTGCTGCCGATACTGGGATTACTGTTGAGAAGAAAGAGGAGGAAGAGGAGGAGGAACAGACGGAGTATTGGTGGTTTGTAGAGAAACTGGGGGAGAAGATGGAGAAGTGTGCGAGGTGTTCGAGGTGTTGGGAGATGGTTAGGAAGGAAACAGCTGAGGGACGGTGGCAGAAGTTTTTGGGGACTAATGATCCTTAGGTATATGGTGAGTGGTAATTATTGGGAGATGATAGAATGTATTGCTAATTGGTTTGTAGCTCGGTTTTGGTGTTGGAATTTGGTTTTGGGGAGGATTTGTTTGTTTGAGTATACTTAAGCTTGTACGAGTTGTTTTTTTTTTTTGTACTTTTGATTTTGGAATTGATGATGTCTTTTGTTTCGTGCGTTACCAATCAAGTACAATTTTGCCTTGCCCATATTATCACAACAGTAGCCGTGAATGTTTTCCTTCCTTTCCTTTCGCCGGTGATGGGCGGCGAGTCTGGGGGTACCGGTAATCTCAGAGTTCGACTAATCTGGGCCCATGGGGTCCCGTGCTGGGGGAAAGGTTTAACGTTAATAGTTAAAGTTAATACTTTATCCATCGCGGACCCGTGACTCCGCCCAAAACTTCCAAAGTTCTCCCTCTCAGTACTGGTAGATTATTGGTGGTCTTTGGCGTTTGGAATATATTGGAGGTTGTAGGAGGTTCGAGGGTCGGAGGTTAGAGGTTGAATTAAAGTGCGGCGGCTCGGCACGCACTCTAGCCTTCCCGTCGCTCCGCATGCGCAATTGCGTAACCGCGGAAATGCCTGTTTTCAACGTCAACGTCAATGCATTCGGTCGATCGGGTCTCCCTTCGAATCACCAAGAAGGGCTGCCGAGTCGAGTGAAGTTGACTTCACTGTTAATATGGCCACACACACATACACAGATATATGTTCTGTACGATACACAACCCATAACCACTCGCGACCTAGGATGTGCCAAATCGCAATCAGGAGACGGTTCGCATCTCGACAGCCCATCTGCGACCTGGAAGCCAACCCACGACCTGCAAAGATGGTGATTGCTTGCATGGTTCAGACACTATGCTTGCAATCGCAGAATCCAGTCCCATTGTTTGTTGGTTCCTCTGAATGCGAGTTCAAAGGCCATAATCTGCTGGTGTGGAATATTTCACCCGAAGATGTACTGTCTTCGAGGTTCACATTTGTATACAAGATTCAATGATCAGTGTAGAAAGAAGTAACACAAATTCAAGGTAGAGCAACATTTCAAAAAATGACAGTGGCTAGAGAGATTGTCATTTTTATGAATCACAGCACTAGCCTGCTCCACTCTCATCACCATTAACACCCCCAACACCACATTTTTTATAGAGTATTTACATAGAAGAAGCTAGTGTGGTCGTGGATGGGAGACGGTTTGCAAACGCTCGCCCGTTCGTGAGATGGATTGTAAATGTTGCGAACTGGCGACTGCAGTTCGCGAACCGTGAGGGTCGCCGCTGGTACGGAACATATATGAACCGCCGGTGAAGTCATATCTCACGGTATGCCGATACGACAGATATTCCGGAGAAGCTAAAGTCTGAGCAGTGAGTGCCCGACATACAACGCCCGCGAAAGTCTGGCGGTGTACTCTACAGTATCCAAACAACGAATCCAATCATCTCCCCCGGACTACAGCACGTCAACCCAGCCGCCATCTTTAAACCCAACACACGAATGTCTGAGTAACTGGATCATCTTCGGACCACAGCACCAGCCTTCTCTCCATTTCCATTTGGCAACTAGAAGTCTAAACCCTATTCCGAAGATGATAATGCTTGAGCACCTCCGAACTAGAGCAACCGAATGAGACGCGTCTGCCCGGGTTTATAGTACTAGTCTTTATTCTCTCTTGAGACATATCAACCCAGCAGCCTCGAGATGCTTGATTAACTAGCATCGCCCTCGTCATCCGGCGATTTTCATCTACCTCAATACGTTTAAGTTCCAAGCATCAAGTCAACGGCCCTGATCGGCACCAGCAAAGTATTCAACCACTGGCAAGACCATATCAACCGGCCCGACTCTATCCCCACAAGTTTACGATCTCGGAGTGGAGCATCATGTCGAAATCAATTCGAAGCACTAGAAAGGTACCAAATCTGGTTCTGCCTTCGCAGGGAAATGCTAATGTTTTTCTGCGGTGCGGCCACATCAGCTGGAATTGTGAAAAGTGGCGAGTCGTGACTGGATCAAGAAAGATTATATCAATAAAGAGGTCCCATGCCCTCTCATCCTTATCCTCCCCAGCATCCTTCTCCTCAGTAGGACACGCTGGATCGCCCTCCTCCTCGTTGGGGATTGTGTTGAGGTGGGGCTTGGGACAAGTAACGGGGGTGGAGGTGTTCGGCGGATTGTTAAGGACCTCATCGTAATAACGGCGGAGGTGGAGGTGATGTGAGGTTGGCGAATTGCTTGTTGAGGGACTGGACCTAACGAGCGCGGAGTTTTTGCTTGACGGTTGCCGAGGGGGGTAGAGTGTCAGCGGAGGAAGGGAGGTTGTGGAGAGTGTCCAACGGGGACAACTTTTTTTAAATTTTTTAGGTCTCATGTCACACCAACATGTGCGGTACGCCAACCACCAGTGGCGTCCTTCGGGCGTTGCCCCTCATTGTGCGTACAATGTCCCGAATTGTCAGAAGTATTGTGATGTTTCGGCTTCGGAATGCCACAGACGACAATGGACCTCAGAAGGACAGCACGGGAAAATCATTCGAGTGGCAAGGCCTTGGACAATTCGCAGGTGGTCGGAATCAAAACAGGCAAATGGGGAACCTCTCGTTAAGGTTCCAAAGGACAACGCCCATTTGATTAATCTACAATGGACCACCGAGGAACAGGCCAAACTACAACAATTGGTTGACCATTACGAGTCTCAGGGTGAAGGAGGTACCTGGCGGGTGCACCAGTGGAGGTTGGCATGTTTCTCGCTCGTCCTTGGTGATACGGAAGATAAATATCCAGGGGGTGATTGGAGAGAGGCATGGCCCTTGGAAACTTGGGTGCAGTCACCAATATTCCGGTGGTTGAGGGCAAGACGGGGCGAGGGCGGCGCTGGACGGCGACGGGCCGGGTTTTGGGGCGAGGAGGGCGGCACTGGACGGTGACCGACCGGTATTAGGAGTAGTGTTGGGAGATTGCCCAAGACCACAGCTCAAGGACAAAAGCGAGGGAAGTAATGTTGTGGTCATGTAAACACAGATCATTAACTGCTGGGCTTGATGGGCCACCTGTTCGGCAAACTCGACCAAGGCAGGATGGGTTTGCTGCCGGCCGGACCGCCGTAGTCAGTCTGTGCCGCACTCATTCTCCAAGTTGCCGACACAACGTATTCAGTCCTCAGCATCGGAGTGCTAGATCCAAGTTCCGGCTGAAAGCAGATGGCATTCACCTACGATGCGCCTACGGTGTCGAGCAATTCCGGCACCAAGGCCCTGCTTAGCTTTCCCCCCCACTGGCTGACCTAACTATCGATGACTTGCAGTCTTAGACAAAGCATCGAAAGATTTCCTCGTAAAGTTGTACCTCGCAGTATGCATCATCCTCGATGCTCTTGATTCGAAAAATCTTCTGCATACTGGTTTCTGAGATCGTCGTGCAAAACATCGGAAGAGTTCCTCGTAGAGCTGTTTAGTTTCGGAGATCAACCTTTCTGCCGTTTGTCGTGCGTAGTCTTCCTGAAACCCTGGAGTGCTGGGTTCTGGCTTTTGAAAACGACTTCGAGGCGAGACCGGTTCGACAAAATTCTGCTTTGGTTGAAGTGTCCTATCGATGGCAAGAGTGTATCGGTATTTGATTCCATCTTGACCACTTCTTTCGCTTCTTTATCTCCTTAAGCTTTTTGCAAGCCTCTCCTTCAGGAAACACCTTTCTCCCCCAATACTCTCTTCATCAGATTCATAATCTAATGAAAAATGTGCAAGATGGTGTAGCATAGCCAGAATGTCATCCAGGTTCCTCGTAATATCCTCGAGGCATGAATTGTCCGTCATTTCGTCTTCTCTGGGTGAAGCGCCGCATATTGCCATGAAATGGTTCGCCATAGATTGAATTAACGGACGGGTTTGTCGTCGACGAAGAAAGCGTTGGACAGAATCCAATGATTCTGCATGCATGCAGCTAATGAATGTTTCCGATGGGAGGCACAGTCCGTCCAGGTGCTTGTATTTTGAGCGGTGTATCCTCCAGGCAGATAGATAGATCACAATCCGGTCGTCGACAGTCAGGTCAATGACAATCAGATCACGGTCGTCCAACGAAAAGTTGTCGCGACTCATTCCGTCAATTGAGTCGAGTCGCATTCCATGGCTGCAGAGAGGTTTTGCCGGGCATGACTAGACACCCAAGAATACAACTGACATCTCTGGCAGGACATAGGTGACTCACAGCACGGTGTACAGCCTTTGCGGGGAGCTTCTCGACTTGTGAGAGATGCCATCTATTCGAGCTGTGGTGAACGAAGATGTCGTCCCAACGGTTGTAGCTTTCTGGGCCGTAGCTTTCAGGGTCGACAATGCAAACCCTGAAGGGGTATATAGGCGTTGGGCTCGTAGGGAGGGCATTGGTGGAGATGTCATCAAGTTTCCGTTTCTTCTGGAGGGCAGAAGCAATGATTGTCGGTGGCGTTGCACGTTTGTGGGATGGTGGCTGCAGCTTCGGAGTCCCGGGATACCAGGTGTCTTTCTTGACATCGCCTTTGCCACGCTTGGAGTTGTCGCAGTTGTCGCAGTTGTCGGAGTCGTCGGAGTTAGGGTCGGTATCGGTATCGGTAGGTAAAGGTGGGTTTTCTTTGTGATATCGGTTCATCTGCACCCGAGTTTTATCGAAACAGTCTCGGAGAAACGCCCGGAACCCACTCCACCATTCCATGTATCGTGGTTGAGTCGATGCCCGATGCTTCCACATCCCCTGAAACTGTGCAAAGTGCCTCATAGTGACTGGGTCCATCAAAAGACCTTTGGCGGTTCGGTCCTCGGGAATCGTCTGGACAAAGGGTGGTCGCCGGGGCGAGGGGCAAGGGGCGAGGGGGGGAAGATGTCCTCTGGGATGGAGAAGGGATCCTCCAGATCCTCATCCACATCCTCTGGTGGGTTTAGGGTGTTCCTCGGGGTTGTTTGAGGAGGGGGCCGAGCAGGAGTCGGAGGGGGCTGCGGGTCGGCAGGGGCCGCAGTCGGAGCTGGCGCAGGGGCGACCCGGGCGGAAACTGGTAGGACAAGTAGCGGCAGGGCGAGCGGGGCGACCTGGTGGTCTTCATCATATCTGTATCAGTATCCGTAACTACTGTATCAACACCAATAGCGAAGGTGCAACAAACCTATCCCCCGCCCTTCTGAGTGGGCTCCACGGACGTCCGATTCCGGGATTGTATCAGCAGCGGGGCAGGGCGGGGCGACCTGGTGGTCTTCATCATATCAGTATCAGTATCAGTATGTCAACAGCAATAGCTAAGGGGAAACAAACCTACCCCGCCCGGCCCCGCCTCTGCGAGATCCACTGAGCGTGTTTGGGACGAGTATAGAGAAGATTGATTCCCGAGAAGAGTATAGAGAAAGGGTGTGGAGAAAGAGGTGGGGAAGAATGGACCTGGTGGTTTATAGGGGGAAAGCGAGAAGATGGTGAGGAGGAATTGGCCTGGTGGTCTGTATGGAGGTGAATGAAGGAAGGAAGAGAAGTGAGAATGTGGTGGGGGGGAGGGGGGATATATACTCTCGGGGGCCAGTGTGGGAACCAGAAGACCAGCTGGCAGTCACAATGGGGGTTGGGGATGTAGGGGGCAAACTCACTGACTATGGATTAGACCCAGAATCGTGGGATCTCGAAAGGAAAGGAAAGGGATGGTTGGGGGGTGGTCAGCGACAATCCCAGCTCCGAGATAGAGGAGTATCGTCCAAGGAAGTGGATTCCTTCCGGAATTCCTTCCGTCAGTATCCATGCCCCTCCCTCGTAGTTGCAAACCAAACCAAGTGATCTGGCAGCAAAAGAAGCAATTGCGTCCCCAACCCCTAGCTTTCATGCAAACAAGAGGTATGGAAGCAGGGAGGAGTTGGCTTTCTCATCTAGCAACTGTGGTCCGTGTAGCCTAGACGCGTCGATGTGCGTATTCCCGTGCATGGCTTTTGGGGCGTTCTAGTTTGGTAGCGAGAGTTCGATAAGCAGAAGGAGGGTTGAAGTTGCTTTTCTGCTGGGTAAAAAACTCCAGTTTGATATCAGACTAATTGTGATACAGTTAGTAGACAAAAATATTGGCGATCCGTGCACGTCCCACCAAAAATGGATGAAAATGGGCATTTTCAAGGAGCTCCCACAATTTCCAAACTTATCTGATGCACTGGAAAAATTTATGAGGAACTCTCAGCCATCTAAAACAAGGATTCCAGAAGTTTGGAATTTTTTCATTCATTGATGGTTGATGTATAGTGGTTTGTTGAAGCCATACAGCTGGTTTTGGCAAGACCCATGAAATTAAGCTGCTTGGTAAGTTGTTTTTTAACAAATATCAATTTGCCCATTGTTTGTGCCCCTGCTTGATAACCACAATATAATGCAATATTTCTCAAACTTGGGCAATAGATCATTCAAGAGCTTGAGAAGTACCTATATTTTTTCTATAGCTATTGAATCAGTCTAAGGGCCCCATTAAGCTGCTTTAAAATCGCGATTTTGGCCCATTTTTGGTGGGGCGTGCACGGATCACCAATATTTTTGTCTACTAACTGTAGCAAAAGTTCCACCAGGTTCGACGTTGGGTGCGGCATCCCGTGTTTGCTTGATAATGCGCTAGAAAGCCTCATGCCCTCTCGTCCCGTATTTTGCTGGCCCGAGGTCCGGGTCACCCGCTTGTGTTTGTTTACTTCTGGGTGGAAGATTCCAAACCATCTTAGATCTAGAGATTGGGGGTTTCTGAGAGCAGGACTTTGTAGCCGTCGCTGGTATGACTATATAAGTCATAGAGTTTAGATTGGCTACGGGCTGGATTTAGAACTCTCTGCTTTGCATGTACAGTACGTACATACAGTTGATGAAGATTGTAACTCGAAAGACCTGCAGTATGATTCACACAGACTATGCCGCAAACCGAAAGCGGGAAGGAAGGAATTGACATTTGTTGTCTTGCAAGGAGTCCAATGAAATCGAACATCCATGATATATCCGGTTTGTGATAGACCAACCAGCATACCTGTATCTACCGTATGTGGCTTTTGAGGCTTGCTGACTTGCATATTCTCCCTTGCCTCGCTGCTCACGGTCTTGCTCTAGTTTCCTCTTCTAGAAACCATTGGAAACTGATGAAAGGAATATGGGTTTAAATGTGGGGATTGAAAGGGTTCCTTCCCGTCCCGCATTGTGTTGCTTGCTTGTCTGAAGATTCTGCCTTGCCGCTTATCCTGGTTCTGGTTTTGCACTTCATTGCACTTCCCAGACACCCCGGCCTCGCAATCCGGAGTCTAAACGCACGGCTCGTAATCCTAGAATAACACCGACCAACCAATCGATCGATATCGAAGGATACAAACAACATTGCCAAATCTCCTCTCTCCTAGCCAACGCGAGTCAACAAAGAAACCCGCAACAAACACGGCGGCGGCGGCAGCGGCGGTGTGAGTGAAGCTGTCAGAAACACAAAGACTTGCTTGGCAAAATTTCCTCTCGCGGGTAGGTTGTGTCTCAGCTCAAAAGCACAATTCTTTTGTAGCCAGTAGGAGATAACCCTGTATGCGCTTCTGGATCCATGACGCAGTGTCTGCACATCTCCGAGCTACGTATTATCTGACCGTATCCGGTTTCTTTGTAGCGCCGCAGGAGACATATGCAACCCAGAGGGCAACTTGTTATTCGGCCCGAAGTATTGAACATGCATAGAAGCCAGCACGGCTGAGTGAACGGACGAATAAATGTAATTGATCTGGCATCCTGCAAAGCTACAAAGAAACCGGATACGGTTAGATATTACGGTAGTCGAAGCCTTAAGTCTCACTGTTTGTATCAACCTTTTCAGACTTATCCGGGATATCTGACCGACACTAGCTTGTGTGGAGAAGTAAATACCATTTCGCCTCCGGGTGCACCCTTCCGTGGGTCTGTGTGTTGATCAGGATATCCTGTCATTCTATCATGCGGTGATGCTTGTGGACGCGGCCCCATCGTTTATTTTTCCGCCGGGCTGGGCTGAAGGTACTTAAGTAATTACTACCGTTAACACTGGCTGCAGCTGCATGCTGAAAATGTCGTGTACATACACGATCTTAGTAGTGAATTTTCCACGAAAAAGGTGTGAGGTTTTCGTGTATATACACGAGAAAATAGTGGTAACTTCACGACGACTTACGCATGCGTATATACGTATACGGCGATAGATGCTTTCACGAACCTCACAATATATGGTAGTACCATATGCCACGATGCCAAATGTACCCTCGGGAAAAACATATGCACGCAGATATTTCCTGTACAAATTACCCACTACCTTCTTCCTCACACCTATAAGATATAATTCCCAAATGTGATGAATTCCTCCTCCCTATAGATATCCTCACATCTGAAGGCCATTGGATCTTTCTTCAACTGCTCCTCAAGTACACAGACAAACAGCTCTGGATGCCGATCCGGGGACCAAGGGGCAATGTAGACCTAATCCATACATGTCCCGAATCTGAACGCTGTACCTGCCTACAACTTTGTGAGTCTCATGCTTTCCGCAACCAAGTGGCAGGGATGATACCATCTCCAAGACCGCCTCGGACAGTGGCTCCGAGCCTGCCGTTTGAGCACCCGCCATTTGAGCGCCCCATTGCTGGAGCAGTACGTTTGAATTGGTGAACGCAACATGAATCTGATTTCTCCCATCCCACTCTGTGAGTCTACAGCACAGTTTAAAGAAACTCGTGAGCAACTCCTCACGTTCAGCCTTTAGCCGTAAGTCCAGAGAGGTGAACCAACTGACGGGTATCCGAGTCAGTTCAAGGACATACAAAAGGAATGGATTTTTTTACCTTGTCAACAAACCCCATACATTCGTCTTGGCTTCACACTCATTATCTCCGATTGGTATTGTTGGCCTCTGTAGCACCTTCATTACCATAACTTCATCGGAAGAGAGCCTTTGACCTTGATTGAGCCACCTTACAATTTCTTCGTCGGGTACATCCTTGAGACCATTAGTAACTACGTCCCATTCCTTCAGACCATGGCCGAAGATCATTGCCCTATCACCCCTACTCCCAAGCCAGTCTGTGAAAATTATACCTCGAATCGTGCGAACTCCCGCGGACCCACTATTCTTAAGCATGTGCAGGATTTCCAAGATCTCACCCTCGTGTGTGAGACAACCGTCCTTAAGCCACGATCGCGTTTGTGGTAGGAAGGTTGTCGGCCACTGTTCATCCAACACGCGATTTCAGATTGGCCCGGCCTTTCCTTTACGGGAATCATATCCCTGATGTTGGTCGGGGCGGGTAGAGTCGCACGTGGTGAGGGCGCTTCGATAGATAACCGATTTGCTTCATCAGTTTGTTCTTGCAATTCCCGTAGAACCTTCGCAAGTGCTAGAGCTCCTTAACCCTAACCCTAAGTAGTTAATAATCTCTTCTGCCAAACAATCGCACGGTCTTACCTATCTCACCGCCCTTTCCGTTCGGCTACCAAAGGGGTTGTAATTTTGTTCCCCTTCTGTTTTGAAAACCGGTAGAAAAGAAGTTCATGCCTTAATTTTCGATACAGTAATCGAGTGTTAATGTTGGTTGATGTTGGTGGGATTGAGTACTGGCGACGACGGCCATGGTGGTGGCGACGGAATAATTGCAACTCCCTTGTAATGTCAACGTTATGCCTACCACCCTATGGATGCAATATATATCATTCCCATACAACGGGTTGTCACCATCACAGCATTTAGACATACTGTAGCTACGAGCAAGAGAGTAGCAAAAGAGTGATCATCGCAAGTTTCGAGCCTGCGACTTTGGGTGGTTATCACGCGTAGGAGCTTACGTCTCACAAAACTCGTTCCTACGGTCTAGGGATATCGATATTACTTCCTTCTTCCTTTCTTCTTCCCATTGAACTCGGAAAAAACGTTAGCCCTAACCCACTACAATGGTAAGGAATCGATGGTTTTAATTTGTAAAATGCAATACTTGTGGAGGCGGGGGAGCAAAAAGAGTTGGCAACTACAGGTTTCGAGCCTGTGATCATGATGCATCGATAGGCGTTTAAAGCACCAACTCAGATAGGCGTTCAGTTATAAGTGACAGGTTTGGAACCCGTGGTCATGAGGTTTTAAGCCATGGGGTTTTGAGCCACGAGGTTTTGAGTCCGTATCCTGACGTTTCGAGCGCCATGATTGGAGGTTTCGAACTCCGGTGTTTAGAGCACCTAGTGTTCATTACACCGGTTAAGCTAATCTTTCAGCTCTTGAACATGTAACAACCTCCACCATCTTGTATAAAGCCTAGCTGGATCTTGAAGGGCGCAAACATGCGCAGTAGCTGGTTTAAATTTATATAGTGTCTGGCGTTTTACGCACCGTGTTCTATCAACCAGACTAGGCTGTCAGAGTTTGTATTTCCCATGGTTAAATACATTGAAAGAGAGAACTTTCGGAATGAGAAGTGAGCCCGTCAGACTACGGAATTGTAGCTGTACTCTAGGAAGCTTAAGGACCCATATGGCGCCCCCCGCAGGTAGAAAAGAGAAATTTCGGAATCAATATAGTGCGAGCAAAAGAAGTGATTACCACAAGTTTCGAGCCTGCGTCATTCGGTGTTTACAGCACCCCCCCCCCCCCCCCCCCCCCCCGGTGTTTTTAGCACGTGGCATTTCTTGCACCAACTGAGCTATGCTGTATTTCCCATGCAAAGTTTTGAAAGAGAGCTCAAGAAATTTTGGAACGAAAACTCGTCTGCCGGATTGCAGAATTGCAGCAGTAAATATGTTACATACACCCAGTCTCCGGCAAGCGGTTAAAATATGACAAAACAAATGATCATGATACTTATTACACCAGTTAAGCTAGGCTAAGCTCTTGTATACGCTACAAAGCCTCAGCTAATATCGAAGGGCAAAACAGGACAAAACTTAGGTTTTGAGCCTGTGTCCTGATGTTTAAAGCGCGCCTTTGACTTGGAGGTTTTCGACCCCCGGTGTTTACAGCACTTGATGCACGACCTGACGTTTATAACATCATGAGGTTTCGAACCCTGGGTGTTTACAGCACCTGGAGTTTATTGCACCAAACCGCTAAAGCAATTCTAGAACATGCAACGATTTCTATCATCTTGTACATACAAAGCCGAGCTAGATTTCGGAGCAAAAATAAGACAAAAGAGTGAAACACTGGAGAGGTTTGGAACCTATGGTCTAGCCGCGACGTGTGTAGCGCCATATGCATGATGGGCCGTTTATATTTTGTTTTTTTGTTTAAGGGGATGGAAGGGTAGTGGTAGGGGAGATACGACTTGGAAGCTACGGACCTGTCTGTAGTGGAAGTATCGGTGACAATGTGTATTTAAATGTCATGGCCGCAAGCGGCCGAATACAATATGATTACAAACAAAAAATGGGCCGTTTATAACGTCATAAGGTTTCGAACCCCGGTGTTTACAGCACCCGCAGCTGGTGTTTATTACACCATGACGGCAAAGCTAAGCTATCAGCTCTTGACCATGTAACGTCCTCGGACCTCTATCATCTTGTACAAAGCCTACAGTGACCGACCGTCCGATTGCAAATTATCGAATACCGTCCTTATCAGTTGTCTGCGCCTATAGTCGTGACAACGGCAACGATCTTTAGTTTTTGTCTAGAATTCGTCAACGGACGTCATATTGTAGCTGGATCTCGAGGGCTAAAAAGTGGCGGGTTTGGAGCCCGTGGTCTAGCGTTTGTAGACGCCATATGAGGTTTCGAACCCCTGGCGTTTATTGCACCAGTTAAGCTACTTGAACATGTACCGATCTCAATCATCATGTGCATGTCCTCCCTGATCTCGTAGGGCAAAAGAGTGTGAGCCACTTCAGATTTGGAACCCGCAGTCTGGCGGGCCTATCCTGACGTTTAGAGCGTTATGAGGTTTCGACTGGGTTGTATTCTGACGTTTAAAGCGCCTTTGACTTGGGGGGTTTCGAACCCCGGGTGTTTACAGCACCTGGTGTTTGTAGCAGTAGCACCGACTAAGCTATTAGTTCTTGGACGTGTACGTGTACGTTAACATATGTACTACGAACTTTACCATCTTGTACAAAACCTCCGAGTCATGACAGCCAAATCTCGAAGGGCAATACAGTGAGAGCACTGCCCGCGGTCTAGCATAGATAGACCATCTCGAGTCTGTCACTGATACAGAAAATATCTATTCACCGGGATTAACTAATTGCCATCATTCATATAATTATAAGTAGTCTGCGTAGAGAAGAAAAAAAAGATATCACCACAAGTTTCGAGCCTAAGTTACATCACCCCCTCCCCCTCTGGTGTTTTTTGCACCCTACCCGGTGTTTCGTGCGCCAACTGAACTACGGTATTAGAGCTTGTATATCCCATAGTCCAATTGAAACAGATCCTTGAAAGAGAGTTACGAGCAATTGATATCTATAGAACCTCGCTCAGTATGCAGCAAGTCTTCCACCGGAGCTAGAGTGGCCTGACGAAAATATCGGTACAAAGCAAAAGAAATAGTTACCACAAGTTTCGAGTCTGCTAAGCGTTTAGTTCTTGTGTATCAGGTATCAGCATGCTTTATCCACCACGAAAGGCTGGACTAATCTCGGGAAAAAAGCGGTAGGACGAAGCGGCGGGTTAGTATCATAAGAGTGTAGCAAAAGAATTACAGCATTTACACAAAAACGTGATCGATCGGCTATAAGTTATGCACTGCAGCATCTCAAACACCCCTCTTCCTTCCCCCCACCCGGCCCAAAATCCCCGCCTACACCTCATTACTAGGATATCCCACCTGTGTAGTCGCCACAAACTCTTCCTTAACCGTTCTCATACTCACAAACCTGGTAAGTAGACTCATACTCCCGGCCTTATCATTTGTCCCACTTGCTCTCGCACCCCCGAACGGTTGCTGTCCTACCACTGCGCCGGTGGATTTACAGTCTAAGTATCTACCGTTAGCCTCCAACCCACAATCTTCACCACAGGTAGACTTACTAATATAAAAATTCCCCGCCGCATTCCTCAGTTCCTCCTCCGCATGTCTAATCACGGCCCGATCCTTCGCAAAAACGCTTCCAGTAAGTGCATACCCGCCTCCACTCTCATCCACCGTCTTCAACACGCCGTCCCACTCCGCATCTGGATACACATACACGACAAGCACCGGGCCGAACAGTTCTGTGGAGAATAACTTGTGGTCTGGAGATTTTGCGATGTATACAGTTGGGTGGATATAGAATCCATTTGTATCATCAAATTTTCCGCCAACGAGGAGTTGGAGGTCAGGATCGTTTTTGGCTTCAGAAATGACGGAAGAGAGTTTATCAAACGAAGCGCGGTGGATTACCGGGCCAATGAAGTGATCGAATCCTTCGTCTGGTGCACCGATTTTCAATTTCTCGACTTCGGACTTGAGATCGTCCAGGAATTCCGAGGAAACACTGGCGGGAACGTAGACGCGGGAGCAGGCGGAACATTTCTGGCCCTGGTATTCGAACGCGCCGCGGACGGTTTGTACCACCGCGTTTCTGATATCCGCAGATTTATGGATGAGGTGGAAGTTTTTTCCTCCTGTTTCTCCGACGATGCGGGGGTAGGATTTGTATCGACCCTCCACCACACCGGTTGCGATCTTCCCGTATAGCTCCCGGAAGACCTGAGTAGACCCTGTGTAGTGTAGTGCTGCAAAGTCTTTATGTGCCAATACTGCTTCGGTGACGGTGATAGCATCGCCAGGTGTCCATTGGATAACATTCTCCGGTAACCCAGCCTCAAGCAAGATCTGGTATACAAGGTAATTACTCGCCAACGCGCCGGGACTCGGTTTCCACACGACGACATTCCCCATCAACGCGGGCGCAGCGGGAAGGTTTCCTCCAATTGCGGTAAAATTAAACGGGGAGACAGCATAGACGAAACCCTCTAGAGGTCTGTACTCAACCCTATTCCAAACACCCGGAGAATTCCTGACAGGTTGCTGAGCATACAACTCCTCCGCGTAGGCAACATTAAACCTCAAAAAATCCGCGAGCTCCGCAGCGGCGTCGATTTCCGCCTGCCATGCATTTTTGCCTTGTCCAAGGATTGTAGCGGCCATTAGGTCGTAGCGGTATTTTCCTGATACGAGGTCGGCAGCTTTTAGGAACACGGCAGCACGGTCAGGGAAGGGGAGACGCTCCCAGGATTGTTTTGCGGATAGGGCGGAGGCGATGGCGGTGTTTATTTGGTCTTTTGAGGAGGAGGAGGAGGTGGCGAGGAGGGTGGTGTGAGAGGAGGGGATGTGTTGCGATTGGGTTGAGGTTGTTGATATTGTTTCGCCGGAGATGTGGAGAGGGATTTGGAGGGGTGCTTTGGAGCGGAGGGATTTGATTGCGGAGTCGAGGGCGGCGCGTTCGGGGGAGCCTTTGGCGTAGTGTTTCTATTGCGATGTTAACCCACTCCCAACACGTACCTAGGTGCTTGGGTTTGGCTTACGTTAGGTTCATTGTCGACTTTTGGAACCTTGAATGAAGCCATGGTTGCCATTGTAGCTATTCGTGGTGATCGTGAGCGGAGGAGTATTGCGGAGGAAATTGCTCGGCGGTAACGAGTTGCAGACATGGTGGTGGCGGCGGCGGCGGTGGTGGGGTATTTATGAAGCAATTCGATCTACGTATTTGCGTATGTGTGTGGTGGTGTGGTGGTGGTGGTGGTGGTGGTGGGGGTGCAGGTGCAATTGAGTCGTGCGGTTATCGGCGGGCCGATCATGCAGCTCGTGATACACACACATAAACAAGGAAACAGGATATCGGAGTGCGCCGCTTTTTATCAACCCCGGTCCCCCGCTATTATAAAAGCCTCGCCTCTAAAGTTGGGTCGACGCGAAAGTTCCGAGATATATAACGCCAGGAGTGCAGCCCTTACCTCTAAAGTTGTATCGACGCGAAACATTCCCTCTAAAGTTGTGTCGACGCGAAGCACGCAATTCGAGACGACTTCCTCTAAAGTTGTGTCGACGCGAACATTCCGACCTGAGTGGTTTTCCTCAAAACATGGCACCGATAGAATAGCGAAGTAGCAAGACCCCGCAATGAAGATATCGGCCATGCGGAACACGGTGAAGCCGGAGGAATGCCGTGGGTTAGGGTTTTGCTGTATTGGTGGGGGTCACTCACTCACGATGCAGGTACGGGAGTGGGGGAATAGAAAACTTGGTGAACAAGCATGCCACTCGACCATAAATTGCTGCCACGATTCCGCTGTGCTCAAGGGTCTGTCAAATCAAGGTATATAAAAACGGCCGGCCTAGCCCGGCTGGCGCATCAAACGCCGACAGGTGCTGCAAATACCATACATTGGTTCGAAACCTACATTGATCAGGATCCGTGCTATAAACATCCAAAGTCGCAGGCTTGAAACTTGCGGTAACCACTTCTTTTGATCACACTATGTTGGTTCTCCTCTGTCCTGCCATTGCGCCGTATGTATGTTTTATGCCACAGTCCTACAGGCGAGATTCTACTCATATCACTCTTCCAAGAATCTATTTTAAGCATGAGAAATACAAGCTCTAACGGCCTAGCCCGGCTAGCAGAACATGGCGCATCAAACGCCTGCGGGTGCTGTAAACATTCTACAAAGGTTCGAAACCTAGGTACATTTGTCATGATCGGTGGTATAAACACCAAAGTCGCAGGCTCAAAACTTGCGGTGATCACTCTTTTGCTACGCTTTTATGTATACCCTAGATTGATTGTATTAACCCGCCGCTTAGTCTCACCACTTGTTTCAACGTCTACAAACAAAAATATGGACTTACTCAGTCCCGCTGCCTTCTCAGCAAAGATGTGATGGACAAAGCACGATGATATACGCAAGCTTAGTTGGTGCTTTAAACGCCAGGCAGGTGTTGTAAACACTCTGGCCACAAGATCGAAACTTGTGGTGATTACTTCTTTTGCTCGAAGTAAGTTGGTTCCAAAATTCATCCTTTGCCCTGCCATTTTCTTTAGAGTACTCCCGCAGGAGACTTCGTACGTCCGTACGGCTATAATTCTGCAGTCCCGCAGCCGAGTTTCTATCCACCTCTCATATCCCTTTCAAGGAACTGCTGAACCATGGGGTATACAAGCTCCAATACCATAGCTCAGTTAGTGCTAAAAACACCGGGTGCTAAAAACATCAGGGGGTGCAAGAAACACTATAAGCCACAGGATCGAAACCTGTGGTAACCACTTCTTTTGCTCACACTACGCTGGTCCCGGAATTCCTGCTTTACTCTGCCATTTCTTCATGCCACTCCCGCAGAAGACATTGTATGTAGTACGGTTGCAATTCTGCGCGATGTTCTATCCACTGCTCGTATCTATCCTTCGAGGATCTATATAACCATGGTCAATACAAGCTCAACTAGCATAGTTCAGTTGGTGCGTAAAACACCAGAGGTTCTGCAAACACCCGAAGTCACAGGCTCGAACCCTGTGGTAGTCCTTTTCCATGCTCTTGTACATGTTCTCCATAGCAATTCCTCTTTGTCTCCCCATTTTCGTTCAGTTCCGGAATATGCGATATCTCAATCCTTCTCTCTATTCCGCAATCTGATATGGAAGTCCCTGTACATGTCGATTTCTTGTATTGTAGCATTGAATTCTCGTGACAGATAAACACCGGTAAAAGAACCCAATATACAAGATCTAATAGCGTTGCTCAGTTGGCGCATGAAATGCCAGGCGCTAAAAACTCCAGGGGGGTGCAAGAAACACCCACAGTCGCAGGCTCGAATCCCGTGAGAATCATCGAAGCACATCTTTTTCTCCGCATTATATCGGCTTCCGTATTTTTCCTCTAGATCCTTTGTCCCGTCAGTTTTCTTCAATCTACTCAATCCCTAAACCTTCTCGAGCTCTCGGTATATATCCCACGGCTTCATGCCCATTCCTCACCCATCTCCTTCAAAACATGTCAAATCGTCGAGTAATCAAAATCTGATCGTCTAGCTCAGTTGGCACATGAAACTTCAGGTGTTAAAAATACCAAGGATGCAAGAAACACCCAAAGTCGCAGGCTCGAAACCCGCGAGAATCATCGAATCACATCTTTTGTCCTTTATCATATTGATTTCGCTGGTTTTTTCTCTTTGGTCCCGTCAGCTTTTCCTCAAACTACCCAATCGCCGAACCTTCTCGAACTCCCGGTAATATTTGTATCCTACACATTTCACTCCTGCCTCCTTCAAGAACCTATCAACTCATGAAACATACAAGACCTGACCGTCAAGCTCAGTTGGCGCATGAAACGCCAGGTGTTAAAAACACCGGGGGGGGGGGGGGGGTGCAAGAAACACCCAAAGCTCGAAACCTGTGGTGATCATCTTTTGCTCTTCATTTCGCTATCTCTACTCTTTTGTCTCGTCAGTTTTCTTTAGACTACTCAGTCGACGTCCCTGAGCATTCTCTATACATCTCACCGGTAATATATCACACCATCACTCCCGCCTCCTTCAAGAACCTGGGAAATCATGGAATAAACAAGATCTGATCGTCTAGCTTAGTAGGTGCTTCAAACACCAACGTGCCGTGCGTACAGGTTCGAAACCTGCCTTGGTGGTCACCCAAGTTAGACTGGTGCAATAAACACCCCAAGCCACAAGGTAAAAACCTGTGGTAATCACTTTTTGACCATAGTTTTGCTGTCTTTTCCTTTATTTTCTCCGGGGTACGCCTGTAAGCAGAGCCTCCATCGTAGCTTTCCAGAACTGTTGTGATTGTGCGGTTCGGCAGTCACGGTTCTATAGCCAGATCGCAGGCGCAGATGAATATAACCGAGAACCCCTGCCTTCCAGAGAGAGAACCACCCCAATCTTTTCACACATCGTAAATTCAAAAGGGAGTAGAATTAGGACTAATATACAACACAGCAGCCCACATCACCTCATAGCGAGGGCACAATTACGTTTGAGTTTCGGCACCCTCAGTCTGGACTATTTCCAATAACCTGCCAAACCATGCAATACCCAAGAGCTGATTGTTTGGCTTAATTGGAGAACATGGTGCACAAAACACCTGGCGCTGTAAAACGCCAGGCAGAGGTGGTGCTGTAAACATCAAGATCGGGTTCGAAACCAGTATTGATCACTACTCTTTTGTCCGCCTGGAAAGGGAAATATGTATCTTCATACTCGGGTCAGATTGTACCCTACATAGAAGATCAGATGCCCTATTTACCACCCGGAATTGATGCGGGAGAGATATGGTATCCCCGCGAGCGAAAAAAGGCCACCCGCAAAGCCAGTACGTTTGTGATAACCACATATAAAACACTCCAAGATACAAGAGCTGAAAATTTAGCCCAGTTGGTGCTTCAAACGCCAGGTGCTGTAAATGCCAGGGGTGGGGTGTTGTAAACATCCGATGCAAGTTTGAAATCTGCATTGATCGTCATTCTTTTGCCATAAATGCCTTGCGCCAGATAAAATGTTCGGCGTCTCGTGATAGGTGGAAAATTCCAATGCGCTCGAGTCTGAAATTCAGTGTGATAATGAAAAGCCCAGTCGTTATCTCCACGGTCAAGAAAGGCTACCACTGCATAGTACACTTACTGAGTATGCAATTTGATTTTTCCATTAAGGATCTGTCAAGCCATTGAAAATACAAGAAGCTGATCTTTAGCCTAGTTGGTGCTTTAAATACCAGCAGGTGCTGTAAACACCAATCAAGTGCTCTAAACACCAGATGCGAGTTCGAAACCCGCTCTGATCATAATACACGGCAAGTCCGGTGGTATAAACACCCGTTCGAAATCTCGGGCTTAAAACCTGTAATCCATCTTTTGCTACGCCCAGCTCGCCCGTATCATGTTACCGTTCCTAGTTCCGCTCTCTTTCAAGTATCTACCAAATCGTAGAATACATAAGGAGGCTGTAGAGCATGGTGCTGTAAATGCTAGCTGCTCTAAACACCATGCGCAGGTTCGAAACCCGCTCTGATCATAACCCGCTGAAGTACGGTGTTGCAAACACCCGGAATGTCAGGCTCAAAATCTTAGCCAATCTTTTGCTACGCTCTTATTCTCATTAAGTTGCCCGTAACCATGGCACATACCGGTCCCGGTTCCGCTCCCTTTCAAGGGGATATCAAATGATGGAACATACAAGAGGAGACCGGAGAGCATGGTGCTGTAAACGCCAGGTGCTGTAAACACTAGGCGCAGGTTCGAAATCTGCACTGATCTTCATTTTGCGGAAGGGTGCGCGCGGCGCTACAAACACCGTATGCCAGTGCAGGCTCGAAACCAGCACAACAATTATTATCATTCTTTAGTAGAATAGGGTGCTGTAAACACCGAATGTTTCAGGCTCGAAACCTGTGGTAATCTTTTTACCGTGCCACTGTACATGTCCTGCATTTGTTTCCCTTTTAAATTTGCCCCGCCAGAATCCAAGTCTCTCTCGTGTACCATCTAGATCTCTCCACATACTGTAGCGAGCGCGATGCTTCGGACGCGATTTTTCTTGTGACAGATTTTTTCCATACCGAATGACCAAAAGTGGGCGGAATCCTCAATAAAATCTCTTCGGACGGGGCTTTTGTGACGCGTAACGTCCGAAGCATCGCGCTCGCTACAGTACGCTGTTTTCGATATGGAAAAACAAAGCAACTTTAAGTGCCCAGCAGAAAACATTAGAGATTAACCTGTCAAGCACGGGACGGTGTACAAAAGAGAGGGCACGGATGGCAGATCCAACCACTGTCGGCATCTCTTTCAGCTGGTGACCTGCCCCTAGGCCTCTGTCCCATTTAACCCTCCTTTTACAGGGCCCCAGACAGCCACTAACTCTCTCTCTCCACCTGTAGAACGACACTTTGAGTTGGGTCGCTACAAGGAGCGTCGCCACTGGCGACTCCTTTGCGAGCTTCTGTGATGATGAGTGATTTTGTATGAACTACCTTAATAACCTTATAGACGAGCTGCAAATTCTTATGGAATTCACATGATGATCAATTCGTGTATACTACACATGATAGTGACCAGTAATGTTACTCTTACAGGCAATTCCATGCCAACATAATCATGATATGACAGATATATGATGCTAATTGACACTGTATTGTTGACTAGTATGTGTAGACTACAAGGACTATCAGGTAACAAGATTTGCGGTGTTGACAGAAGGCATGGAGATGTTTAGTGATTGAGATGCCATAGTGCATATCATGTGGATATTACAGCTCATGCAACCATCATTTCCAGCAGGCTGTAAATTTTCACGATACTTTTTAGCATGGTGTTGAGGTTTCTCTTGCCGGTAAAGCCTTAGCATGTAGAGTTAGAAGTTAGAAAATACCACTTCTCTGAATTACTTTTCTACTACAAGTACAATAGCATCTTTCCCGTAAATTTGGGGGTGTGGGTATGGGTGTGGACATGCGATGCCAGTGGTCATGGTGATGAGAGACAACAACCTTGGAAGTTAGAGCGGTGTACACCAAGAGGTAAGTAGGTACCTAAGGTACCTACTCAGGGTACTCGTGTCAGAGCCAATACACGTGTCCTCTCTCTCTCTTAAGCGCGCTTCCGCACTCCCACTTGCCATGGTGATATTTCTTGTAATATTGACATGATGGTCACCAAGCTATAAATGATACAGTCAGTATTGCCGATATCAAGCACCCCTATCACAGTAACAATTTTTATGATGTAGGTAGCTGTGTGGAAATTATCTGAAATCCCCACATAGGTCAATATCGTATATCAGTCATCGCCACTTCAATCTTATGTGATGATCATAAATTCTTGCAGGTTTCCTATCAGGTAATCTGGCGCCATTTCACTACGTCCTAGTTGGATGATTGCTAAATAATATACAAACGAATGACATCCCATAACCACGATACCTCAACACATGTGGAGAAATTTGCAGAAAACCCAAGCTGCAAAATATAACAAACACCAGTACAGCCAAAATTAATCCCAAAACCTAGTTACTGAAATGCAAAAAGGTCCGAAACAGAATATGAAAGATAATCGAACAATCCCGAACTTCTCAAGAGCATTGATTAATTACCGAAGTATGTCACAGGTGATGGCAGCTATGAAACCTAGAGCTGAAATTCAGTATATGTGAAGATTGTAGAACTGCAGGTGTTGGGTGGGGTGACGGTACAACTACTATTATTGGTACTGTAGCAGCCTGACCATCACCTCGTGCCCGCTCTGTGCCGCTGCAAGGTGTAGCAATGTCGTCCAACTCAACTAGTCGGTGTCCTCGTCATCGGTGTCCTCGTCGTCAGTTTCCCCTATGTCGGCGAACAGACTGTCCACCGCCGCCGCGTACTCATCCGCATCCATCAGGGCGAGGTGTAGCAGTGTCTTCTCTTTGATTTCCCATCTGCCGGTGACGGCGGCCGAGACGTCAGCACCCTTGTCGATGAGCAGCCTAGCCACCCCCTCACGCCCGTTCTCCCGGGCGACGTGCAGTGGTGTCGACCCCAACTGATCGGTGACCGAGACGTCAGCACCATTGTCGATGAGCAGCCTGGACACCGACTCGTGTCCGTGCTTTGCGGAGAAGTGCAGTGGTGTCTTCTCGTCATTCCTTACGGTGGCCGAGATGTCGGCACCCTTGTCGATGAGCAGTCTTACCACCGCCTCGTTCCCTTTCTGCGCGGCGTGGTGTAGCGGTGTCTCTCTCCAGATATTGGAGACTGAGATGTCGGCGCCCTTTTCGATGAGTAGCCTGGCCACCCCCTGTGTGTCCCCACAGCATGGTGGATACATTGATATATCGTGTTGCCGGCCCTCCAAGGATGGATCGAACGTTTGGAGAGCGGCTAGGAGTTCGGTATCACTCCAGTGCTTCGGTATCCCTGATATCCGGACTCACCTCGGTTTGGGCCTGGGTGCTGTATCGGCGCTGGGGCGGTTGATTGCATAATCTTTCATATCAGAGGGTGAGTCTTGAACATCTCGGATACTTCCATCTTCGTGTATCCCGGGATTGACGCGAATGCCCGCTATCAGTGTTTTGGAATGGTCATGCGGACTCGGACTTCGAGAGAGATTTCCTGGTCTTGCTCCCAACCCATCAGATTGGAGGCGTTTCCCGCTAGCGTACCTAGACCCCTCAGCGGCCCTCTTTCTGGTCTGTGTGGGACTTGGCGAACCCATTTGTTTGGGCGTTCTTAATGCAGTTTTTTACAGAAGACTTCTTTGGAGGCACGTACGGATTAAAAGTCCAAGAATCCAAAAGGGTTTGAATAGAGTCGGCTACAAAAAGGGTTTACTGTGAGAGGAAGGTGAGGGCAAAGGTGTGAATGTAAAAGGATGAATGGAGATGGAGATGGGCGGTAAGAAAACACGACACTCCGCCAAGACTTCGTACGTGGCACCAATCACATCTATATCTACGGTCGTACTTACTTTGGCTTCATCAGTTTGGTTGTGTGTATTCGCTTGCTGGGGAGTGAGTGTACCGAGTCGGGATTTCGTGACTTTAGTCTCGGATCACGCTTCTGCGTAGCGAAAAAAAAGCGTCTCGAGAGTATGTACTAGTACATATCAACTTGTTAGCTCCCAGCAACTGGCGGAACGGGCCAGTTGTAGCTATATACGCCCTATGACATCTTGAAATAATATCTCATGAACAGACAGACTCATGCGAGGCAAGAATACAACTTCTAGTTCCGGGGGCCGATATAACCGGTACCAAGCGAGTCTCTACTGCGAAGGAGTGCTATTGCAATGAGACCCTGCACTGTGGGCATTGACCGGAGACAACAAAGGAAAACGACCCAGAATGCTTCGGTGGTTGTGTGGTAAACCTTGTCGGGCGCTTGAAATGGAGCGGTTAGGATGCTTATGAATTACTTTGTTTTGTTTTATTATTTAAGTTTTGCGCTCGCTTTACTAGAGGGGAGTTTAGGCCCAAGTGTTTGAAGTGAAGACACTCATTCCGGAGGGTAGTTGGTGGGGAAGTCGCCATGCGACGAAAGTCCGTGGTTGCGCTGTGAGCGGCTTAAATTGACTCTTAAATGAGTCGAGGTCGACGACTCATTAAAAAGTTATTGACTCGACTAACAAATTGATGACATGGTGGGTAATTTTTTTGATGTGTCAAAGATCGCTGCTTTATGAGTCTACTCTACCTGTTGAGCTGTGAACCTAGGAAGTATTCCACCTATTAAGATATCAAGCAAGAGTAATATTATGCATGCAGCCGACGGACAGAAATTAATCCATGAGTGGTTTTCTGACAACGGAGGTTATCGTTCGTCCATATTTGATGATCAAGTTGGTGAAACAGGTGCCAACAGCCAATCCCTACGGATGGCGGAAATTCCAGCCTCAAATACGCAGCTGCACGCCTGAAACTCGGATTGAGATACGTGAGTGGCATTCTTTGTAATTTTGCCGCTTTTTGGGGGACACTCTGAATTTCCCTGTTGACTCGTTATTGATTCCCCCATGCGCAGGCTCGAAATCTGCATTGATATCACGCTATCCTTTTCGTTTTATTTCTCTTTATTCCAGCGATTACTTAGAGCAAATGAGTCTGGCTTGCAAAAATAAAATCAACGTAAATGTTCAATCCGCAAGCTCATGATGAGGGGTTTAATAGCACGCTAACTATAACCAGTAATAATTAACCACTAGCGTATATTTCAATTTCGCAACTTAACAGACCAAACTCTTGAGCCTTTTAAATCAAAAAATCTCTATTGAAGCTAGAGTCTGAGAAACCTGATATTGGGGTTCCCCAGCTTCTACACGCTCGGTTTCGGTAGAATGATATCCATATCACAGAGCAAAACTTCAGCAGGGGTTCGTTGGGTTGGCAAAACCCCACACTGTGCACCATCCATTGAGCACCGTAGATTCAATTTCATCGCCAGAGTCTTAAAAAATATTTCCCGACCGTGGTTTTCAATTTTTTTGTTTTGGCATTACAAAACGCCCAAATTAGAGCCGCAAACCTTCTCCACATTCCAAGTCGTGATCAGTAATCCTGGATATATAGAGTAGACATCTCAACATCACCACGTCCACGCGTACAATACGTACGTCACCCACCCAGCCCTACGTATACCTCCCCGCTCGCTAGTACCCGCTTCTACGATCGATCCCTCCTACCTGCATTCGAAACTTCTGCACCCGACGATCACATCAGACACATGGCCGACCGCGCGTCCCCTCGCTAATATTTCCCCATACCGCCTGGGGTGGATCTATGCTCGCGTGCCCGACTTCTCATTCTGTCCACAGACTCAAATGGATAAATAGACGCTTGCTTAGACGCATCTTGTGACGCCAGACGTCAAATATCACAGATTAAGCCAAAGTATCCGAGTACACTTGAGACAAAGACTCGTGAGAACCAATACTAGCGTATACAGGATACAGAAACCACTCCCCTAGACTAGCCAGTAGATCACCAATCAGTGCCTTAAAGACGTACGCGTCCTATCTAAGATAGTTAGAACATCCGCATCATCAGACGAGTTAAGCGCGATGAACGTCATCTCATCAAGCTGACACCAAATAAACACTCAAATTTGTTTGCCTATGGTAATCTATATGTACCTAAGTAAGTATATATGGCATTGAATCGCCATTCTCATAGTACGCACCTCTAAGTATATACTAGGTACCTAATATATACAAATACCTCCCCTGATTAAAATAAATAGATTGGTCACCATCAATGCTGAGAAGAAGTAGCAATACAATCGACGGAGCTCTCTCACCACCAACACCGGTATCAAAGCACACAAAACAAAAAGAAAAAACGAAAGGCATTCGCGGCTTCATGACAAAAGCGAGTTAAAGGTGGGAAAATAAGAGAGTAAAAACAATCGCCAAACTGCTTTACCATGTGCTATGCTGTGGGTAGTTGAATTCTGTTTGCTCTCCGAGGACCCTTGTGCCTTGCGCAAACTTCTGTCGGTTGCCACTCGTGCCGCTCTCTCTACTTTTATACACATAAATTCAAATTCGACCCCGTCTACCCAACACCGTGAAAAGAGCAAAGTAAGCAGTACTAGTACAATGTAAATGTTGATTAATGAATGGCATGCTCTTTATCCGACAGCGCTCACGCTGGAGGCTTGCTGGGTGCCGATTCCTCTGCCTCATGGATGACTGGTTCCGACGATGTTCTCGGCTGAGCGGGAGCCACTTGCTGTCCTTCAGATTCCGCCTTGTTGCCGGGCGGGAGCTCTCCGTCTTTTGCGTCCTTTGCCCTCTCTACAGGCGACCAACCACCTATACTTCCAGCGACAATACTGGGCACCATCGCCGCCGCAGCAAATGCCGAATTTGATCGCGATCGCCTGCGCTTGTGCGAGCCTGATGACGGCGGCGGGAACCCTTCTCCATCTGCTAGCTCCGCCTTAGATCCACCGCGAAACATATGCGAAAAGTTCTCCTTCATTGTATCCCTGATGTTCTGACGCCGGAATTTGAGCTGGTTAAGACGACCACCGCGGACCATCTTGAGGAAGGATAGTTCCTGACGTATTTCCTCAATTCCGCGGTTCCACTCGAAGCGGTCTTCTTCCGATCGATAAACTGGGGTGGTTTTCTTTCTTGTCATAAAACTCGGTGCAATCTTGGCAATAAACTCATCCGGGATAAGGCGGATAATGACGGCGATCGGTATCGAGATGGCCCCAAGAATAATAGAAATTGCCCACTGAATACCATTTAGAGGCGTGACCGAGAACGCTTTTCCACCGACAAAAATGATCATGATCTGGCCACCGACCATCACAAAATTGATGCCGATGAAGAACCAATTGTGCGAGATGCCTTCAAAGATATTGAACTTGTTATCTAATCGGCGATTGCTGAGTTTAGGTTAGCGACCGGAGCCTTAAGAGAGACGTATCAATCACTCACTTATATTGGTTGAAGATTTGCATCCAGACAAAAGTATTAAAAACCAACGACTTAAGCTGGAGGTCTCCATTATCGTCATGGGGGTAACCCAAGATTCCGCGTCCCGCAAAGTTAAGGACAAATGTTACCACAAGTTGGAAAATTGCCTGACCAATAATCATCTTCCACATGTTGATTGTAATCAAAGGAGCCGACTTGGGATCTGGCTTTCTGTTCAGGATCGATGGAGCAGGAGGATCTGTGGCCAGTGCAAGTGCAGCGAACGTATCCATGATAAGATTAACCCAGAGAAGTTGTACAGCAGATAAAACGGATGTTTCGTTGGTGGAAGCAACTGCGGAGACAAAAGTAAGAAGTACAGCGGTAATGTTGACCGTGAGTTGAAACTGGAAATAAATCAGCATAGAGTTAAATACGTCACAAAGATGGAAAATACTTGGAGAAACTTCTTGACAGCATCATTGACTGCACGACCCCACATCAACGCTTTGACAATGCTGGCAAAGTTGTCATCCATAAGGATGATTGCTGAGGCCTCCTTCGCAACTTCGGTTCCTGCAATTCCCATCGAGAAACCAACATCTGCCATCTTCAAAGCCGGTCCATCGTTCGTTCCATCACCAGTTACAGCAACGGTTTCCCCCAATTCCTTCAACCGTCTAACCAAGATTCGTTTATCCTCGGGACTAGAACGTGCAAGAACCTGCAATCTGGGTATAACCTCGTCCATCTGTGACTGAGAAAGTTGCCGAAATTTAGGACCTTCCATGACAAGACCGCCGGAAACGTATATTCCACATTCTTCGGCTATTGCCTTCGCTGTCATAACGTTGTCACCAGTAACCATGCGAACAAAGACACCGGCTTTTTGGCATTGCATCACAGCTTCATGCACACCAGGGCGGAGAGGATCCTGAATACCAACAATACCAAGCCATGTCATATCCTCAAATACATCGTCAAACTCGGCCTGATTGGTATGGTCCGCCAGCAAACGAGCGTGTTGTGGAGGCCAAGATGAGAAATCGCGGTAAAGAAGTCCAATGGTGCGAAGTGATCGGTTGGCGTATGCCGAGATAATGTCATCGATGGTGCTCTTAATCTCTGGTGTTAGCTTGGCTTGCGGACCCTCCATAGTGACAATCCGGGTACACCGCGCAAGCACAATTTCCGAAGCACCCTTGACCATTAGACGGTACTGTTCATTGCCGAGTTTGACAACCACACCCATGCATTTCCTGCCAGAATCAAAAGGAACCATTTGTACGACATTTGCATTGGCACGTTCTTCGCTTAGAGTGGCCATTCCCAGATAATCACGCGCAAAGGCCAACATTGCAGTCTCGGTTTTGGATCCAATGAAGGAAGGTCTCCCATCCTCCTCGCCTTCAAAGGCGGTCGAATTTTGAACGATAGATTGAAGCAAAAGATTTTTGATGTCTTTCGGAAGAGATTCGGCGAATTGCGTCATTGGCGAGTTCAACCCCTCATTGTCGGCGTCTCCAGTTTGCGGTTCCTCGGACTTGGGGGCGCGTTTGTCACCGAAACGTTGCGAAGTTCCTAGTGTGCCAGCAACAACCGTCATTTTGTTTTGAGTAAGAGTACCAGTTTTATCCGAGCACACTGTTGTCGCATTTCCCATTGTCTCACAAGCCTGCAGGACTCGAACTAAATTATTATCTTTCAACATACGCGTGGTTGCAAAAGCAAGAGCAAGTGTCACGGCCAGTGGAAGGCCCTCAGGAACAGCAACAACAACAACTGTAATCGCTGTAATCAAGATTCGCATAAAATTCTGGCCCTTTGCACTGGCTGGCAGTGTGTTTCCGCGGAGGTTCACCAAAAACCGGATTAACAAAACGATGAATAGCAACAGGGCGGCACTGAAAGGTATGTTAGTATAACGGACTGCTGTGGATATGAATTGAATGGCTTACGCTCCACCAAGCTTCGCAATAGCCTCGGCCAAATCGTTCAATTTCATCTGTAATGGTGTAGCAGTGGAATCCTCCCGAAGAGCCATCATCGTCTTTCCAAAACTGCTATGGACACCAACACTGGTCACCATGTAGGTACCAACGCCTTCCAGAACCTTTGAGCCAGAGATAATGAACGGGTCCAGCTTGTGAACACTTGCCGTGCCGTCTGCCCACTGAGCCAAAGCATCATGCGCCGGTATCTTCTTCATTTGGTCGGATTCGCCAGTTGCGGATGATTCATCGCATTTAACATTATGACCGGCTATAAAGATCCCATCCGCGGGAATCAAGTCACCAGGCTCCAAGTGACAGATGTCTCCAACCATAAGGTCATAAACAGATATTTGCAGCGATCTTCCTGAGCGGATAACCTTGAGTGTACGATCTTCTTTCTACGCATACAATTAGCATCAATCACCGAGAACTTCGAACTACACGGCAATACCTTCTTATTTAATTTAACAAATTGTCGTTCCTTTTGCCAATCGTTGCCGGCACCGACTACAACAACTATAACAATGGCTACAATGATAGCGACACCTTCCACCCAATCTACCGAGGCACCTTCATTGGGATCGTGCTGTACGCCAAATGTTTGGTAAAGTCCCAATGCCAACGAAATCACCGCCGCAGCCGATAGAAGAAGTAGAACTTTATCCATCAATGCAATCCACATCAACTCAAGCAGAGACTTCGATTTCCTTTCCGGCAGTCGATTGTCCTTGAAAACCCGTAACCGATCTTTGAAGGAGTCAGTATGTCGTGCCGTCGTTACGAGCCCCGTTCCCGCAGTTGCCGATCTCCCAGGCGGTGCAGGTTCAAAGGGAGCCGCATTCTTGTCGACCCCACCAGTTGCCTCTTCAAACATGACTGCTCCATCGAGAATTGTCTCATCCAAACTCAACCCCGCCTTCAGATCGGTCCTCAGCCCCTTCTCCAATCCTTCTATTCCTCCCAGTGCCTTCAAAGCGGGTAGATTCTTCGGATTGATCAATTTCCCTAACTGACCTGGGGAAAACGCAAATTTGTTGTCTTCCACCTGAAACTCGTGCAAGTTTCCTGGGTCGGGCCGCAATGGATCTTCATCCTCTTCTTCTTCTTCTTTATCTGAATGACGTTTTCCCTCTGACGATGGTGGCGGGACCAACGTTTCACCACCATCCGACGACGGTGACTGGTCAAGAGAGTTGCTTCGAGAAGACGTGCCTCCGGGGACAGCAAGAAACTTTTCAGGACTTGTTGGACGAATAGTTTCGATTGGTGGCGCTAACTGCGGCGCAGCTTGTTTCGGTGGTGGCGGAGGCCCATCGCCGACCTATATGAAAAAAAACCAATTGTGATTAGCAATGCAATCGACTGACAATAGAAACGTCGTGAAATGTGTCCTGAGAGACTTCATTCAGTGGTTAAATACTCACAGCATCAGGTTCGCCTGCCATCGAACGGGGCTTAAAAGTTACCGCTTTGGACAGGTAGGCAAAGCAGCGAGACCCTCAATCAATAAAAGCCTTGATTTTTCCAATGCGAAGACGGTGGCGGAGCGCGTCAGCAAAGGCTATTCAGACACCGTGAAGTGTGCGGAATAGGCGCTGATATCGGATCTCGCGACTGACAATAAGGCTGAGGATGTGGGTTAGGAGAGAGGGTGGTGTAATGAGTGTGTTGTTGGTTGATGATGTCGATGTGACGGGAGGGGAAAGCCGTTTGTCGGAGCTGAGATTAGGTGTCTGTCAGTAAGCAGAGGCAGTGTTGTTGTTCGTACATGAAGAATGGAGGAAGGTCCGTCCGGACCGTAGACCTAGAGTATGTACTTGTACTCTACCATTATTTCATTAGCATGCCCAGCACTTCCTTAGGGTAGTGCACTAATGAGACTAAACGCCTTGCACCTAATCGCCAGCATCTTCAGAGCTGCTCAGGTGCACTCCTTCTGCTCTAATTTCGATACATTTCATTCCATTCCATCAATCAATTGTCTCCTACATTTAGAGGCTCGGAATTCCTTCTCACTCCTTTCATGTCTTTCGCCGCTGAACTTTTGCAAGGGGGGGGAATTCATTTCCAGGCCGTCATAGCTCCAAATGCTCAGCCACAATCGATGCAGTCACGAGATTCTCGGCTAACGCGAGCGCGATGATCGGCCTGCATCTCGACGTCTGGTTCACAAATTCACCTGCGCTAAGAAAGAGAACATAATGAACTTCTCAAGTTCTACTCATGAAACAGACACGACGACGACACGACGACACGACGACAACACAACTCTTGATCTCAAGATACATGCTGGGCAAGAGTTGTTTCATTCTCCACATCGGACTTGGCACACACACAATATGCAGAGCAACGGAGGTTGCTCCGCGATGCTAGGTTGCTGCCACGAGGATCCCAACAACAGGAATTTGTATTGGCGGTGCGCAAACCCGTAAAATCATTTCAAACGATTGGCCCACGGTTAGGTTGCATCCAGAAAGCCAAGAATGTGTGTTGTACCCTTGGTATGGAGATTATAATCATACGATAGCCGTTGCTATTGTTACCTGTTTGCAATGGATATATCCTTCAGAGTTGAGTTTTTTGCTTGACGCATGGTGTGGTAGCTTCAGGACGCTCCAAGACCTTCCAAGCAAGTCTGGGGTGTGAGATCTGCAACACTGGCGCTACTGACCATCGATCGCAATCCCTCCACCCCTTACCCGTATGTAATGCAATAAATATGTTACGCTCGAAATTCCCACGAGCTTTTAAATCGTTGTCTTCTCAACTGAAAGGTTAACTCGGCGCCCCAAAAATCCCAGCAACTTGGCACTGCTTCTTCGTCCTTGTTTCTCTCCGCCAAGAACTATAGATGTCTCGGAGCCTCTTAATCGGCCAAAATGTGGATTTTATATCTATATCGTATTATCCATCAGAAGGTCATATTCGTCCAATAAAAACACTCCCTTCAGCACCTTTCACTGAAACTTCGTTTCAGTTGTAACCCGACTTTGATATCGAAAGATTGTATGGACGAAATTGCGCGCTCCGCCGATTTCGGCTCGGAACTTCCATTTATTCTGCTGCCATTGCTTGCCAAAGATCAGCCATTGATACCTTGGTTCTCATTGGAAAGATCATTTTGAAAGAAAGAAAGCCAGCTTGACATTAGGCGTCACACTGTACACTTACTTCTTGGTTAGTACATACCTGAAGCTGGCTAGCTTTCTGAAATTAGCACAACTATGGCATCAACGTTTTTCAGACTTATGAACACCTTCCTTCAATGGTATTTTCACTTGAGGCTGCGCCAAATGAGATCCAGGCTATATAGACGTTTGGTTTTTGTAACTTCACAATCCTCGGGGGCGGAATATATCTTCCCGATATCTCGGAAACCCACCCGTGGTATTCCTTACTAGCGGAACCCACAATTCCCCGGAATTGTTCGGTACCCTTTAACAAGGCTTCGTTCGATTCCTAGAAAACGTTATTGCCGTCTCCGACGAGAACGAGTCAATTGTACGCCAAGCTCTACACTTGAGTGGACATCATTACCATTATCTATCATGACTGCAGCCCCTCTGACAGCTTTCATCGCGAGAACAGCTTTTTTATTGGGTCAGCGCCCCATGACTGAGCAAGGTCAGTCAACATACATACCTGCTTGCTCAGTGTTCCTAGACTTCGGCGTTACAATTTTTCGCGTCTGATATTGTATACGTTCACCACAAGGATTCTTTAAATACCAACGGTCTTTTCAACACAGAAAGAGGACGTCGCCAAAGGTCCAATATTTTCGGAACGACATATCTAGCCCCCGTCCACAAGCCGATATCTACACCCATCGACGAGGTCTGTACCACTAAGAAAAATGCACGCTTCTGTATCGTAGTAAAACAATGCTTTTTTACTTGACATAACCTGCTCAAGTGTATACGCAGCTACCTACTGAAGTAGGTACGTAGGTATACGTAGGATTCTCTCATGCCCAGATTCTAGCTTCATTCACAGGCTCGCTGTCGGCCGCAAATTTATTTTCGAAGTCTGGGTACGAGACATACGTAGTAATCGTGGCTGACGCTATTTAGCCAGCCAGTAAATAAACTTCCCTGAGTTGATCACCTCAAGCTTGTAACGGACCATTTGGAATTCACTCAAATAACCGGTGTAGAGTACATACAAACCTGTTTAGATGGATTTCATCACAAAATGACAAGCTAGATAGCCCCCATGCAAATCAAGCGAATATCGTTTTGACAACCGCTGAGTGAAATTGATTCCAACGCTACTACTACTAGCTACTGCAAAATGAGCGTTTTTGATATCATGATGATTACGAAGTTTTCCGATTTTTATAGCAGCACAAGGATTGCATATTGTAATCACGCTCCGCCACAAGCGTTAAGCATGAGTGAGAGTAAATACGGAGCTTTCGGACGTCGATATTTTATATCACTTGTCAAACTTAACCCGTAACCGGCAGTAATACGACGATAATCAGCTAAATAAATTGAGGGCTCAAGAACAAAGGTTCTGAACCAACACAGGCAATTTTAGATGTTTTGGTCCATATGGTGTTGTTACATGTAAAGGAATTTCTTTGATCATGAACGTCCGAATGTTTTTCGCTGGTGAACAACCACAACGGTTATACGCACCTTTTGGAGGAGTTCAAAAACCAGGGTTCAAATTCCACCTTATTTCCAGAAAATCTCTGAAGGTAAAGTAAGTTAAACCCCAGGCAATTCCTCCAATCTTAGTTTCAATTTTACTTATTTTTGGAATGTGGACGGTTTTGTTTTTGACTGCACTAAAGATTTAGAGCCCCGAAGATGCATACTAGTACATTTGGCTAGACTACGATTAAAAAATGGTACCTATTTTTTGTAGACGGATGCAAGTTTGTCTATTGAGATAAACGCTACTAACATAGCGTTCGAGGAAGGTCAAAGGACTATTTCTTGACCTCTTTATTCCAGCACTCAACTTGCGTCGCGATTCCGTCTGTAAAAATTGCAATTTTTTCTAACGAAAGAAGTAACTCCCCATTCACCAGAGGTTAGACGTCGACCACTAATGAACTCACCAGGCTGACAACTGTACATGTGTGGGATTGGTGCTAAAAATGCCAATCAACCTCGAGATGTTTTCCTATTTTGCTTTATTTTTTCTTGATTAATAGGCGATTTCAGTTTATAGTTTGTGAGCACAGAACTTTTTCTTCTCAGTGCAATCCTTGTTTACAGGACGTCGGAACGCCCAAAAGCTACAACACTGGGTAAATATTTCCTTCAAATTCGGATTTTGCACGTGAAATTCACAATACCTATGAAATTATACTTCCATATAGAGTACCCATGGTGCGAGCCCGTTACATCAATTCTAGAGTACCTCTCTTCTCTGAATTTCTGGCCTACCACGTCTTCCTTCATCCTTCCTAAACCAACTCATGCAAAGTACAACCACAATCCCTGTTTTTGTGGGTCATGTCCAAAAAGCGCTGATTGAGCGCGCGGGTCCTGTGTGAGCAACACTCAACATCCCAGTCACCATAGTACATCACGATATCAGGCTTTATATATGAAAGAAATATCGTGAGGTCGAGGTTCTCTGTTAACCTTATTGGTCTGGACTGAGGGGTTTGAAACATTTCCGTTAGCCACCATACTTCATCCGGCGCGCGCCCGCGGCCGCTGGTCACACTGCGTTTCTTCTCTCGAGCTTAAGAGTACTCGTACTATGAGAGCGGTGTGTATAACGTTGGCTTCAAAATCTTTGCGTAATTACTGTTTCATGCGGATAGATTAAAATTCAGAAACCAAATCAGGAAAACTTCTTCCGATGGAAGTATTCAATATCATTGCCGAAACGCCTACAAGTCCGCCTTGCCAGCATCAACCAAAAACCCCACGTACTGTACGCGTACGGAACCCGGCATCTCATCGAAAACCTGCCAGTACAAATGACGTGTCGACACATGTGCACATATTTCCTAGAAACTCCGATGATAATGACCTATTGAAGTGGTGATATAGATCGAGCCTGTCTGACAGCTAACTACATGGGCTGGACCAGATCTTCCATATAATTCACTGGCGGTGAGAAACATCAGTCTGAGAATGGGAGGTAGTATTCCCGGAGCACTCCATTGGACCCAGAAAGGGGCAATGCTCGGAAGATTTAGATAGTGGTGAACTATCTGGTTTGTAGCCGCTGTCAAACTTCGTAGCAGATACACCTCATGGGTAACACATGTTGGACTAGAAACGCGCGCCCAGTGACAAATGCTCTCCGTCATTGACAATTGCTCCGACTGATAAATGTTGTGTAAGATAAACCCCCGCGTGATACCTGATGTGTCGTGGGATATCATCATTACCCACTACAGAACCGGGGTTCTCATACGCCCTGACGTGCTACACGGTAGTCTAAAATCCTTCGCGAAAGATCCACAGATCCCCGGGATCTTGAGCAAGGGATCTAGCGCGGGAAGACTATGCTGATAATCAGATAACGAGTTAAAATTGGAATTGCCGGCCACCCAGAATTCAAGAATTTGAATATTAGCAATGCGCTCGTAAACCTTCGTTGGCATTTTCGCTTCATACGGTGTCAGCTGGTGGCTGAATTTGGAGTAGAGTACAAGGCTGTGCTAACGGGCGTCGATGTTCTTTACATCCGAGGACGCCCCATTGGTTCACAATGAAACATGTACAGTTTTCGAATACGTTGTGGAAGCGCAGCCAACTCAACATCAACCTCGACTAAGTGACCCAATGGAAGGTCTTCGGAATAGAACTTTCCCGCTCTGAAAGGTGTCTCATTAGTTAATTTTGTGTCCTTTTCAGCCCCAATGATCGCCGACTACTATTCGACAGCCTTACTGCTAGCTGCTGCAGTGTATCTACAGATCTCATTCAGCCCTGGTATCTAACAGGACCCTACTTGCCAAATCTTGTACGTTGTTAGGATCCAGCCTTGACGCGGTGTTGTGTCCTGATAACCCGAAAACTCCATAAATTCCAGTGAATTTAGCCCATCATTTGAGCCTCCGTTCTCTATGGTGCCGGTGGTCCTATACCTAGATGTCAGTAGATGATTCCCACATCCAGCACGGTTTAAGTATGGTTATGAGCTCAAAGTCAATAAAACACAACCTTTAGCTTGTTTGTGAACAATAGTACAGAACTTCAGCCGAAATCCCAGGCAGAACGCAGCAAAGTGGTCTTCAAAAACCCGTACGGTACACTCTTGCAAGGAATTGTGCGCTGCGTACATTCCCCCAAGTTGTAGAGGTTCCATCCAAGCCCTGGGCTGGTCCAATTTTTTCCAACGCAACCCCAACCCATTCGTAAATCACAAGAAACAGAGATATTCCGCCATCAACATACCTATTAAAGACATTAGTGAGATATAGAGTTGTAGAGTGGGCGCAATAGTATCATCCTATATTCTTACTTTGAATTGCGGCCGCGGTATTACTGGGTTTTTGTGTTGGGCGAAGAAACGGTTCACAACATCCAGGCTTAGACCACCGGCTAATTTAGGCTCCTTTCGCCTAAACAAGGGACGTTTTCAAGTTCTGGTTCGTACCCCAGTACAAATATCGTGATTCATGGTGCTTTTGATATCACTCGCATGAGCCATGGCGCCATCTATTACTATATACGACTTGGCTCACGTCATCTAGTCATGATGGTGCAGCCATGTGTGCCATTGATGGTTGTGCTTAAGGCTTTATGAGGGCGTAGGACATCATGATGTCTATACCTCTACATCATGGGCCTCGGTATTATCTCATGGCACCATACACACAAGTATATAAGAGAAGTCATTCTCCATGTATATAGATAATCAGACAACTCTAGAAATCCTAAGTTTAACACCACCACCTGACGACACAGCAAAGCCCACAGCTCGGAATTCCTAGGCCTTAATTCGAGACACTCCATCATATGGACTCTATCACCATAACCGCAAGGAAGAGAAAACGTGATCTCGGGTTTATTAGTGTTCTGCCAAACAAAACAGGCACTTACTCTCGCATATGAAGAGAATAACCTTAGATAATGTGGCGAAGTAACTGTGCCACGGGTCTAAGTGACTCGCCAGGACACATGCATTTAGCTTTGTTCGACAGCACATTCCATATTCGATTCCCCTGGAACCGCTTGGAAATGTTCTAGATCTATATGTGCTGACTGCATATACTATGCATATGTACTACGCATGAATGAGCGAATGAAACCACTCCGAAGTAGGTAGAGCCCACGAGTGTACCACACCCCAAGACAAGTTTATGAAGCGGTACCGAAAGACTCTAACGGGCAGCCCGATGATATGCTCTACTATCTCTCCAGCTAAGATGGTGGATAGATGGTGTGGAACGCCAGGTGTACCAAGATTCCTAGTTGCCATCTTGCAGAGTTTTAGACGAGTAGAGGGTTAGGGTACTGATAATTGGTCAACCTCATGCCTCTTCCGGCTGTGCTTTTCGACGTGTTGACCGGGACTATCTGCTGTTCATACACCCTCCTGGCACGTTTCAGTTCCCCTCGTTTTGGCAGCTAAGGATGTTAAGCATGTTGAGAATGCTGAGAATACGTCATTGTGCGGTCTGGTCGGTCTGGCTGGCCAGAAAGTGTTGAACGCCGTGAAAAATCAAAGATCCTACTGCAGTTACAAGGATTGATCACAAAGAACGTGATAGAGGATGCCTTGGTGGTGTCACATCGTGGCACCGGTGAATGACGACCATAAGCACTGGCGGATCGACAAAGGTGCGCGGTTGACCGATCTAGCGTCTAGTGTTCATGCCTATCTGGTACGGCTGCGGTCGAGCCGTTTTCAGGTACCAAATAATGCCCGAAATGCCCTTGCGAGGAACAGCGATGGAATTCGATGGTTAGTTCATCCAGGATGGCGCCGGCGTATTTCTCGCCGTTCAACTGAAGGTATAACCTAAATTCCCTGAATCTGTACCAAGACGTGACCTCAGAGCTGGTGAAATGCGCTTGCTGCAGGACATGATCTATACCTGGGGTAGTTGCTTGTATTAGGTTCACTAGCTCTCACTCAGATGTGTACGAGGTCTCGTCAGTATGCTCTATTTATGGATACCACGGTCCCATAACTTATGCATATACTTTCCTAGATAGGTGGGCGAGTTAGACGTTGCCTATAACACGAAATTCAATATGGCGTCAACACTCTGTGGGTGATATACCATGATTGAAATTTACTAGTCTTCCACCTATATATGCAGTTCTATCCCTTACGTATAGTCCCCCCATGCGAAGATGTGGTTCCGCTTGGTGTGATCAGCGTATGGAGAACGGTACATCCTGATTCCACCGATGGAGTCAGTACTCCATATTCGCTCGTCCATTACCCCCGCTGCCCAGGTAAGGGTCAAACCGAGCGTAAGGAGAGTGCAAACAGCAGCTGAAGAAATGTGCTGACGAAAGTATGATCTATGATAGCATCCTGGTGGCGTCTATAGATGTTGCATATAAAGGTGCAGTTGCACTTATGACTGCTTGCTGCTCCCCCACCCCCCACCCTCCCCTACACACATTGTGTAGATAGCCTGATATCGATCATGATCGCTTCATACATACGTACACGTTATAATTAATACTATTGTAAATATGTGGTACAAGTTATGTAAGGAGTGATGCTCACCTATCTGCGGAATCCGCGTATGGGAACCCTATGTAAGCATCCGCTATCTGCGTAGAGAATGATTCCGCGTAAGGGATATAACAATGCTCTGGTTCACGCTCAAACTAGTAGCTGTTTACCTATATTAATAGCGTGCATTTTTGTACAAAGATCTTCCTATCACGAATAAGAGGGCGACGAGGGTAAGGAAGAAAGCGAGCACATCAATCAAAGTTTGAAGTCCAACAGCCTCGAGGTCTCTCATTGATGCGCAGAAATGTCAACTCCTCTCTATCCGACGTGGATCTGAACCGTCGGCCGCAAACCCCAAACCCTAATATCTGTGCATTCTAGAACCCTCTAAGTACTTCCCGCTGCCGTTGCCAAGTCAGAAGTGCATAACCGAGCAATTAAGTACTTACTTAAGTAAGTACTTTACTTATTTAGTAGTAGCTGCCCCGCCTTTGTGCTAACTCAACCTCTCTTCATCCATCCATCCATCCATCTATCTATCCCTCTATCCATCATCAATACTCTCAGCGTTCTACTCCACACAATCTTGAGTCTACACGCTCAGTTTCTTACCACCATCCCCGCTATCACAACACCACGCAACAGTACTGGAAGAAGCATCAATATCAAATATGTCCGAGGATCAGGACTATGAGTTCGATACCCCATGGGCGTCTGTCTCGCAGCCGGCCATCCCATCGCATAGTCATCACCCTGTCCCTCATGTTCCTCCCATTGGTGGCGCAGGACCTTCTGGGACCCAGCACACCCAGGGGGCTGACCGTGGTACTCCTGACTTCCCTGCCGGACAGCGAGATACCATACCAGGACGCACAGACACTTCTGCACCAGGTCCAGAGGAGGAGGATGAAGACTACGACGATAACGATAAAGCTCACCCTAGTGGCTTCTCACGACTCAACGAAGCTGACCTATCCGAGAGGGCCGGAAATCTTCCTGATGGTATATTATATCCCCTTTCGGCCGGCTCTCTCTTCAACTGATCATCCTCTAACGTTTACCAGGTGTTTTTACACTTCCCGCCCGCCGCCATAAATATTTCGACAACGCCTTCTTAGGTGATAAGGGCAAACACATCTGGCACATTGCGAGAAAAACTGGCACCCACATCTCTATGCCTATTGATTTGGCGCAACCAGATTTAAATTTGTGGGGTACACCGGAACAATTGCAAAATGCCCGCCACGACCTGCACGCGCTTCTCGAGCAGGTCCAGCAGGATCTCGACCTAACGGAGACCAGAGTTGGCGGTTGGGTTAAAACTAGGGCTATGCCCTCGGATCGCAGACAGGAGATTCTTGACAGATTAATTCTCGATGCCAAAATCAGGAAACTGTACCGACGAGACCCGCCCGAGGGATTTCAATTCCCCGCGGTTGGCATCTTCATGTGGCCAAATGATGGCTGGAGCGCGCAAGATTCTCTCGGCTCGGCTTTGGAAATGCTTGATGATATCCGTTTCGACCAGAAGGTTTACATATTATATGTCAGAAAGCGGAACATGCTGAGGGTCCTCGGCGACGATACCAAGAGTGTTGAAACTGCCGTCAGCAGAATCTATGCCACGTATTGCGAGATTGCCGCTAAAAATCGCATGCCGACCAAAATGATCCTCGTTCAACCTCCGTCAATGCACCTTCCAGCAAAAGAAGTATATTCTACTGAGACTCACGACCTTACTGGTCGCCAGATCACGGTGAGACTCGATCCTGAGAATAAGGGAATTCAGGTATTTTTATATGGTCCAAAGCCAGACCATAAATTTATGGAGGCTTGGAAGACCAAGAGAGCATCTGTGGATAGAGCCAACATCGAGTACTTAAAAAAGGCTCTTGGACAGGGGCTTCAGGATGTAGCTTACTATCGTGGGCACACGAGACTCAGGGTGTATATTGGTAGGATGGTGCTTTACGGCTACAAACGTATGAAGGACGGCATATACGACTTCGAGAGCTTCAATGATATGGCTCATGACCACCGTACTGCTGGAGAAATCATCAAATCTATCGGCTCAGCGTCCATCGTCTCAGAATCCATCGGCTCAGGATCCATCGGCTTAAGACCCGAAGTTAACGACAAGGAAGTGGCGGACGAACTAATCAACAACTGTAATAACCGTCCCGATATCTTCCCCCCGGTTGATGCGAACCCCGATGTGCCTGTATCACAAGGTCCAGGTATTTCGGAGCCATTGGTTTGCGCTACCTTTGATATTGGACTCCACGGAGAAAAGGGGCGCACAAAGGATATCCGCCTTGAGGTTGTTTTTGAACGAATTCCTGGTACGAAAGAATATCGACCTGTCCACAAAAGGTGGTTAGATATAACTGCAAGGGGCAAGAGGGCCGCGGAGACTCAAACCCAGCGCAAGGGACCTTTGGATGTCAAGGTCATCGACCTCGAAGCGGATCTGGCGTATCAGTTCGAGATAGTCACATGGTCGCTTGACCGAGAATGGGACATCTACCCAATCTTCCACGAGTTCGTGCGCCGCCTAACTGTTGAAGAAATTCCGGATGAGAGAGACCCCGCCGGACCGCCACTAGCTGGGCAGCCAGATACGCGCCCCACTATCCAGCGCATTTCTTATATGAACCTCCCTGGTATGTCCGTCCAAAAACTCATACAAAAGACGAAGTGGCGTTACTGGATGGCGAACACGAACTACATCTTCGAGCTCACCCGCTACGAGAATCTTAACGTACACGAGGTTATTATTCGTTCCCGCATTGGCGTCCCAGTTACCTGGAGAGGCCTCGTTGATAAAGACAACAGCCGCTGGGGCTGTACTCTCTGGAACACAGATTGGGACTACAAACTGAGCCAACAGGCCGTCGCAGAGATTGGATATCGTGGCAACTGGGAACCGGATATCGAGAAGTTTTTCGAGAGTAGCGACGTCGGGGGCCTGGATGGTGGTTTTGGAGGGTGGGAAGACGAGGATGGCTTTATGGAGCTCATGGGAAGGATTAAGGAGGGTTTGGAGATCATTAAAACAGCGCAAGCGAATGCCCTTCGGAAGAAGAAGGAGACAGAAGGAGGGCCTACGCTATCTTCCACGGGTGGTTCGTGGGTTGGAGATGAGGAGAATGATAATTAGAGTGACCGAACAGCATCTGCCGATCATTCTTTTTAACAAGGTTCAGGGAGATATTTTCTTGGGATCTCTTTTGTTTGTTCAGCGGATATCAGGCACAGGTGTTATATTGGAATGGCGCATTTTCATGATGGGTAGTCTGTTCGTTGGATACGGTTCGGCATCGATTTGGGATAGGCAGTTTATGTGAGTACCCTTTGGTTTCGGGCTTGGTAGATTGGGTGGTCGACTCTGAATAGAGTATCAGTGCCAATTAAGCACTTCTTGGTTCCGTGACTTTTGTTCCTGTATGCTGTAGCTGCGTGATAATTTGTGAATGGGGATGGGCTCGAGTCCCTCCAAGTCCCGCTGGGAACCACGAGATTGTGGTAGTTAGACTGGCGATCTGCGTACGAATAGCTCCCCAGATTTTTACATACTCGAGTAATTTCGACGGTATCGCAAGTGTGGTCTTTATGACCGTAGAGTGATCCCACATGATTTAAGCTAAGCGCGTGCACTCGAACTCAACGCGAGACCAGCGCGTCGTCTCACCATTAACACCATCAACAATGCCGACCGCAACAACAACCACCACTTCCACCACCACCTCCTTGGTCCAGAAAACAAAAAAGAAACAATCAACCGCACTCTCAAAGGCACGTGACCGTCTCCGCGGCGTAACCCGCGAGGACTCCGACGACGAGCTTGGGTACGAAGACATCCCCTGGGAATGGATCCACTCGACGGATCCCAAAGACCGCGATGACGACGGCGTCCCCCGAATCATCGGCGCGCGGATGGGAACCTTTGATGTGCAGATTGGCGATTGCGTTCTGATTAAGGGGGAGGGATTGAAGGGGGAGGCGTATGTAGGCATGGCGTGTGAATTTGAGGAGGGAGAGGATGAGGAGATGCTCTGTAATGTTATGTGGTTCTCGACGGAGAGTGAGATTCGCCCTGGTGTGAAGAAGAGAGTTGACTCTTTGCCGGTGAGTGTCTTTCCCTACCGCGATGAAATTTTTTTGGTGGCGCTAATGACCATGATGATGTTATAGAATGAATTGTACCTAAACCCCGCGTACGATGAGGTTCCGCTGCCGTCGATTAATGGCCGTGCCATTGTGCTCTCGGAAAAGGAGTACAACAAAAAGTATCCAGATGGCGTCTCGAAGAAATCAAAGGAGTACGGAAAGGTCTTTGTGTGCAGACGCGGCTGTAACCCGCGGACAACTACGTACACCGATGAATTCGTTTGGGAAGATCTCTGGCAAGGCCGTGACACAGATATCTTCAAGATTGGCGACTTTATAAAGCAGAATACCAAAATTACTCGGAAGAAGGCAGCCCCTGCACCGGCCACAAATGGCGATGGTAAAAAGAAACGGAAGCGAAAGGGAAGTGACGATGACGACGATGATGTGGACCCTGAGTGGGATAAGGATCTTTCAGACGATGAACCGGATGAGGATCGCCGCAAGGGACCGCAAACACCCAGCAGGCGGAAGCGGCAAAAGTCTGCGACAGCCACCCCGACGAGAAGAACCCCAACATCGGCCAGAAAGTTTACAACTCCAACTCACAAACGGATTACTATCAAGAAGCCATTGCTTTTCACCCCGCTCTCCACTCGTACTCTTTCCCCTGCAACGCATCTGTCGACGCCGTACGCCCTTGCCCGCCACCGCCTCCATGTCTCTACACTCCCTCCGTCGCTGCCATGCAGAGAAGAAGAGTTCACAGAAGTCTACACGCATCTCTCTGCTGCCATCACAGAAGGCACAGGTTCCTGCATCTACATCTCGGGCACGCCCGGCACCGGCAAAACCGCCACAGTCCGCGAAGTAGTATCGCAGCTCCAGGCTCTGGTATCCGCAGAAGAGCTCGACGACTTCACATTTGTCGAAATCAACGGAATGAAAGTGACGGATCCCCACCAATCGTATTCGCTCCTCTGGGAGGCAATAAAAGGCGAGCGAGTGTCTCCATCCCAAGCCCTCGGCCTTCTAGAGAGCGAATTCTCGACCCCCAGCCCGCGCCGCGTCCCATGCGTCGTGTTGATGGACGAACTCGACCAACTTGTCACCCGTGGCCAGGGCGTCATGTACAACTTTTTCAACTGGCCGGGTGGGCGCTACTCAAGACTCATCGTACTGGCAGTCGCAAACACCATGGATCTTCCAGAGCGCACGTTATCAAACAAGATTTCGTCACGGTTGGGACTGACACGAATCACATTCCCTGGATATACGCACTCGCAGTTACAAACCATCATTGCCTCGCGTCTGGAGGGCGTCCCGGGGAACATTGTAGACCCAGACGCCATCCAATTTGCGTCCCGCAAAGTTGCCGCGGTTTCTGGAGACGCAAGGAGAGCCCTGGATATTTGCCGCCGCGCGGTCGAGATCGTTGAGTACTCCACCACTGACGGGCCAGGAACACCCTCCCGAAAGGCACTCACCAACGGGGATGCAGTGGGAGGGGGTCTCAAGGCCGGGGGAAGAGTAACTATCCCCATTATCAAGAAGGCAATCCAGGAATCGACATCCTCGCCAATACAAACGTTTCTAAAGCTCCTCCCTTGCGCCTCCAAGGTGTTTTTGGCGGCACTCCTGGCAAGGGTGAGAAGGAGTGGTGTCGCGGAGAATCTGCTCTCCGATGTGTATGAGGAAGCGGAACGCATGGCCGCGTTGGCAGATGACGGGGTAAGAGTGGTTGTAGCCGGCGGGGCGAGAAGAAGCGGACTAGGCGCAGCGGTTGCAGCGCTGTGTGATGCTGGAGTTGTGGGTGTGGAGGGGAGAAGGGGCGAGAGGGGTGGTCGCGTGAGGTGTTTGGTCAGTGAGGAGGAGGTGAAAATGGCGTTGAGGGGGGATAAAGAAGTTGGTGCTATGGTAGGAGCTTAATTTTCTGTTTATAGAGTTTCTAGACTTTATGATACCTGTATTCTATTGTACTTACAACGAGAAAAAATAGACCATGATTGAATTCCTAACATCAAATTATTTTTGATCGAATGACATCGCATGATCCACGAGCCGCAACTGCCCCACCACACGCTACCTAGGTAGTTAGTTTAGCTCCCCTCGCCAATTAACCAACCCACAATCAACAAACACAATGTCAATCCCCAATGAAGCTCTCCAAAAGGTCCCTCCCCTCCTCTAGCCCTTCTATATTCAGCTAAAAAACCCCAGTTGATGCAAGACATCGAGTCCAAAGCGGCATTCTCGCAGCAACAGCTCACAATCGTCAAAGCGCAGATGGCGGCGAAACAACGCGACATCCGACTGCTACAGCTGACGGGGAAGGAGCTCGAGAAGCTGCCCGCGGGGACACGAACGTATGAAAGCGTCGGGAAAATGTACGTGCAGAAAACTCGGGGAGGAGTTGAAAGGGCTAACAAGTGAGGGCAGGTTTGTGCAGGAAGATATCACGAATGTACAGCGGCGGCTGGCGAAGGAAGAGGCAGGGCTAAAAGGCGATATCAAAGACCTTGAGAAGAAACATACGTACCTCGAGACGACGTATGTTAATGCGCAGGACGGATTGAATGCTATTCTTAAGGGCGGGCGGTAATGCATGGGGGTTTTGGAAACGGCGTTGGAGGGGAGCGAATATTTAGTTACAATGGAATGTGGGATGCTTTTTGCAAAGCCGAAACCATCTGGCTGGGAGAGGAGGCATCTTAGAATGCCTCCAAACAGTACCTATTCGACGAGGTAGCTTTTGCGATATGTGCTTGATGTCGTTGATATTACGGATCTGCAAAATGAACCGTATCCAGACAATAAATGGCCTTTAATGTGTATGGGGGAAGAGACTGGACCCATCTATCCAAACACGAAAACCAGACCTCCTAACTATCTCCAAACAAGCACAGGCTGCGGGCTCAATGTTGCAGGTCGAACTGCTGCTCCTACTTGTAATCCGCTTCACCAGCTCCTACCTGTCCACGGTGCCAAAAACACAACGTGCTATCGCAAGTTCAGTGCGGTTTGAATCCCGCCATGAGTGACCTCCCATGACCAAGAGCCGCACTAACCCCACCTCTCCCCTCTCCTCTAACTACCTCACCACACCGTCCACCACAACAATGGCAGCGCCCCAGCAGCAGCAAAGTACACTTCTCCCCTTCCCTCTCACATCCTTCGCTGATGTGTGGTGTGCTACAAAATAGTCGACCTATCAACGCTGTCCGTCGACAACCTCGCTGCAGTCAAGAAGCAACTCGATGACGAACTCGAGCACCTGACGGCATCATTCCAGAAGCTGCGGCAAGCACAGACTCGGTTCCGCGAATGCATCGGGGCCGTAAAGGGCGGAGTTAACGATGCGAACGCTGGTATCCCCCCCTTCCCCATTCCACCGACAGACATAGATACTGAATTCCGGTTTGACAGGAAAAACCCTTCTGATCCCATTAACGACGTCTCTCTTCGTTCCCGGAACGCTCTCCTCGACGGAACATGTGTTAGTGGATGTGGGTACGGGCTACTACGTTGAAAAGACCACGAAAGACGCCATAAGCTTCTACAATACCAAGGTAGATCAGCTCACAAAGAGTCTGGCCGAGATCGAGAAGGCCGTGCAGCAGAAAGGGCAGAATGTCAGGCTCGTCGAGGAGGTGCTGAGGAGGAAGGTTTTGGCGGGGGGTAGTTCATCATAGGTACACGGGGGGTAATAACAGATCCTTTACTATGGGGACAGGCGAAACTCTATCGAATGTGAATCGGAACTAAAGTTTAAACCGACCCCAAACACACCCAATTCCATCATCATGATGAGATAAAAAGTATCATATAATATAGGATCAGGTCAAATCCAAATAATTTCCCCGCGTGCCCCAAAACTCAAAAACACCATCATCGCGATGAAAAAAAAAAAACACGCATCCAGATCATCATCAAACATAAGGCGCGAAATAGGCTTCACCCTTCCACCTACATAGTCTTTTCGATAATATCGTGACAAAAAACCAATAATTGACATGAAAGAGCTCTAAAAGCAAACGACAGGTATCCCGTTGGGACTTCCTAGGCCTCCGAACTTCACTTCCTTCAGCGCCGTTATTTATTTCCCCTTGAAGATGTCGCTCCATTTGATCTTGACGGGGTCGACGCGCTGGGTCTGTCCGCCACCAGGAGTATGTGTGATGGTGACGGGAAGAGCCATTGGATAAGGCTGACCAGCGATCTGGACGTACTTCACGTAGCCACCATCGGGTCCTCTGACGGTTGGGGCCTTGTCGGCAGCATCTTGGATTTGGCGGTAATAGTCTTTATTTCATCGTCAGTAAGTGAAACTATTTTTATGACAATGACGATGATAAAAACTTACTCCGGATTTCCTTTGTTCGGTTCCAGAGATATTGTTGTTCAGACTTCTCAACAAAGCGGTGGACGAGGAAGTATTCAACCTTTGACTCGAGGTTAGTTTTCTCGCTTCGCTACAACACACAACACACAACAAAACTCACCTCCTCAGTAAACGGAATGCCTCTCTCCTCCAGCGCCTCTTTGCAGAGATGGGTCTTTGAGAACCGAGTATACGTTTTCTTTCCAGACGAAGCAGCCGCATACTTTGCCCTCTCGGCATCGACGATAGCCTGAATCTCGCGCTTCTTCCTTTCTTCTTCCTCCTTGGCCTTTGCCGCAGCAGCAGCCTGCTCATCCAGTAACTTCTTTGCAGCTTCTGCAATCCGCCTCTTCTCTGCTTCAAACTGTTCCTTCTCGCGCTGGGCCTTCTCCTCTTCCTTCTTCTTCTGAATCTGGAGCTGCTCCTGCACCTTCCGCTCGATCTCTTGGCTGCGCAGCTTCTCGAGCCGCTGCTGTTCATCCTGCATCCGCTTCTTCTCTGCGTCCACCTGCACGCGCTCCAGCTGTTTCTGCACCTCCTTCAGCTTCTCTGTCAGCTCCTCCTCCTGTCGGGACGGACGGCCGCCACCGGTATATACGCCGACCGAGTATCGATCGTCGTACGCCGAGTCTCCGGAAGCACATGACGGGGTGCGGGAGTGACGGTGGTGTCTGGATGCTGGGCGCGAGCGGTCCCTGGAGTCACCGCCGTATGAAGAAGCGCTGCCGATGGAGTAGCTGTCGTCATCGATGTAGTACTGCTTCTTCCTCGGCGTCGGATCGTAGTATACCTTTTCGCTGCGGGACCGGCTGTGTCCACCCCGCCGCCCCTCGACTACAATATGCCCGCGCTCCCGTCCCCGTTCGCTGTTGGAGCGGCTAAGCGACTTTGAACCGTACCCACCCACCGCGAGGTAGTGGCGGTTATCAGAAGTGATATATTCTCTCTCGCCGTGGCTCATGCCGCGCACTCGCGAGGAGGAGCGGGAAGGCGCCCCGATTGAGGGGGCAGGGGAGGCAGCGACGACCAGTGGCGAAGACGGGGCGAAAAAGCCGCCATCGTGGATGGGAGAGAAGGCGGAGGCGGGAGGGGGTGGGATGTATTGTGCCTCTGGGGGAGGGGCCGGGGCCGGGACTGCTGTGTAATAGTCTGAATGTGGGTCGTGCGGGTAGTAGGACATGCTGATATATATGTGCCCAGAAGGCGTGGAAAAATATTCAAATAAAGAACACGATCGCCCAAAAACTCAGGATGGGAGCAGCTGGACGGGATGGGGATGTACGGTATGTGTGGTTGTGGGACGATCAGTGGTGAGGGGAAGGATGAGTGAAGGTGGGACGGGGGCAGCGGGGTCTTAAAACCTGGTGGTGGACAAGTGTAAGCTGGTAGTACAGCGCATAGACATATGAGGGATAGGCACAGAGAACACAGCCGCGAAGGGAGGCAGTGAGTAAAGCGGAGAGGGGAAGCGGAGTGGTGAGTGAGTGAGTGAGTGCTGGCAAGTGCTTCCTGCCCCTCACAGCACCCCTCCCCACCACCACCACCATAGATAGCTCACCAGCAGCAGCAACAACAGCACTTCTTTTGTTTCATCGTCCTCTAATCAAACATGACGACGAAGTGGCACCGCATAAAAGGGGATAATTATGTATGACACTAAATTCCCCCAATCCTCTTTCTTCCTTTTCCTTTTCCCTTTTCCTTTGCAGGGAATTTTGTTCTATGTACGGAACGACCCAATTAATATGCAGGCGGAGCTCAGCGCTATTCTCAGTCCGTTACCGTCAGCATGCGAGCAAACGCCGTGACGAGTACCCAAAGAGCCTCTAGATGCCATTTATGTACTCTACACAGCCAGGGTAGAGTTATCGAAGATGGATGCCTAGATCTTGAGAAAGGGAGAGCCCGCGTCCTACGCAAGCAAAAATCCACCCCGATTTATTTATTTATTGATACCAGTTAAATAAATAGCCCCGTGGAGCAACAAACAAAAGAGTTTCTTTTCGTAGGGAGAAAAACATTTGGGGGGGTTCATCCCTATGAGTTTCATCAACCGCGGGACCGCCAAAGTGCGAACTCGTTTAGGCGAAAACTCGCAAGTATATTTGGATATATATATTTTTTTTCATAAACCTGCTGCAGGTGTAATTGTCACACGATCGATGGTGGTGGGTTCAGCATGGGGAGGGAGATGATCGCTCATCTCGTGCGATTGTCCGAGCGAAACCCATCATCAAACTACCAGGTACATACGCGCTGCAACTAGAGCAGAGTACTGTACCTTGCTGTGGGTCTTGATGTGAGTTGTCAATGCTGCTTGCTGCTAGCTAGCGATGACTATCATACTAGCCGATGACAATGACAGCAGGTGGGAAGGATGAGGTGAGGTGAGACGGCCCCGGGGCATGGGAGATCACCCGTTCCGAGTGATGTATGTTTTATACGCCACCGCGGGTTTGAGTCGACGGGTGTGGGCTGTGGATGTGTCATCTTGATATCGGAAGGATGTGGATTTGTTTTCTCACCGCAGCTCCCCCCTCTGCTTTTCATCGCTGGAGGGCTTTATTGCCTCAATTGTTGGGTTTTGGATTTTATCTATTTGCTGTGCTGTTTCAGGGCCCAGGATTGCCTGCCTCAACTCCTAGATAGGCTGTGGGGTATCTGTTGGCTTTGCATCATTGTACATACCCTAGGTACGTACAATGGACAGATCCTGAGCAATTCTGCGGTAGCTCAGGCCTTTCGTAGTTCTCAACTGGAGCTATCCATTGGCCTTGTAGATCAGGCTATGGGCTCAGGATTGCCTCAACTTCAATGGAGAGTATGGGCTATCTGTTGGCTTTGCATCTTCGCATAATGGACGAATCCGGACAAATCCCAGCTCTGGCCTTTCATGCTCTGGATTGCCCCAACTATCGGGTTATGGGACTATTTGTTGGCTCGATATGGAGGATCCGAGCAATCCCAGTACTGGGCTCTCTATAGTTCTTGATATAGTTCTTGATATAGTCTCTAATCCGCTGTGAACCTTTGTTTTTGGTTTAATTGAACTCTATACGTACATACTAAAATGCTACAGGTGGATTAAACTTGGAAAGCAATTCACAGCCGCGTCTACCGTATCTCTAGCCAAATATAAGCTTCTGACGTCCGGGCGGCACTATATGCAAAGAACAGCATAGTTTCAGGTAGAATTCGTGATGTTGCGGGGGGGGGGGTTTCTTTGGCTAGAGGTATACTTGCGATCTCCAATGCTTTGGCAGCGATGGATTGCGCACATGTCACTGTGTGCGCTGCAGGTGCAGATGGAGGACGTAATTCTCGCTTTTCCAACGGTACACGCCACTCCCTCCGGGGCACGAGTCCCCCGCTTGCATACGGCTACAGCAGGGCTATTGCACCTTCAGCTTGGAGATGATGAAGCGTTTCATATTCTTACTATACTTTATGAATGCTACAAAGATCACTAGTTTCATTACATCTATTATCCATCCACTCCAATCCATGCAAGCATCGCTGATCATGAACATAAGCATATATAAAAATACAATTCTTTCCACCGCATGCACGCCCTAAAACTGCCGCTGTCTCTGCAGCTTCGGTTTCCAATCCATCGGATGCGTCTCCTCCGTTGCTTCTTCGTCTTGTTTCCATATTTTTACTATACGCGCGATAAATTAGCTTTCATATGCGCCTTCCCCAGGAAAGAAATAAACTTACTAGTCTTATCCGCCTCCCCTGTAATCAATCTCAGACCAGTTTTATCAAATGTAGAGCAAAACACTCCTTGCTCCGCATCCAAACTCCCGGGTTGGGCGGTAGTATCCATGCGTTGGAAGCGATACCCGCTCTTCCAGTCAAAAAAGCACATCTCCCCGTTATCGGCACCCGAGAATAATACGTCGTCCTCATTTGCTGATAGCGTGTTAATTATTCCTCCCGCACCCTCAAAGTTCTGCATAAATGCCCCCTCGGGACACTTCCACTGCTTGATGTTATCCGCGCTCCCCGACGCGAATGTGAACTCTTTTGGATGTGAGCACAGCGCGCGTACGCTCTTTTTGTGGTGGGTGAGAACCGCCATGGATTTTCCCGCGGCGAGATCCCACAGCCGAATTGTGCTGTCCATGGATCCTGTGATGATCTGTGGATCTGCCTCCTGTGTGATCAGGGATGAGATGGTCCCCTGATGTCCGCCGAGCACCATGACATTGGTCCGTGTGCGCATATCCCAGACGCGGGCGACACCATCGCGACCAGCGGTAACAAGGACGTCGAGAGTCGGGTGGAGGGCGAGGGAGTAGACACCGGAAAGATGGCCGTGGTAGTGGCGGATCACGCGGTTGCTTTCGAGGTCCCAGCACTTAACCATCTTGTCCTCACCGCATGAAAACATGTAAGGATGCCGCGGACTGACTGCGAGCCCGCGCACCGTCGAGATGTGTCCAGTGAGCGTGAGCCGCAGGGTTCCTGCGGCAAGGTCCCAGATCTTGATTGTGCGATCGCCGGCACCGGTTGCAAACCATCGGTTCCCCGGTTCTACGGTCAGCGCGCGGACCCAGCCCAAGTGCCCAGAAATGACGCGCATTAGCTTCCAGGGTGCGTGCCAGACCGGCTTAATCTGCTGTGGCGCTTCCTTTCGCACAAGGCCAGTACCGGGACCTGAGGCCCCAGGGAGGAATCCAGTACCCGCACCACCCTTTGGCCGTAGCGACAACGCTGTAGAACTTCCTCCATCAGGTGCCGGAATCCCTTTAATCATCTTCTGCGTCTTCAAATCCACGCCATCCTCTGGGCCGAGAGTAAATTCCTTCTCCTTTTTTTTCCCTAGCGCACGTCGTTTTCGGGCAGACGAAGCAGCGCCATCGAGTTTTGCTGCGAGAGCGGGCGGCAGCGTACGCACGGATTCATATTCGCTGCGCAGCTTGGTGGTGACAAGGGATTTGTGTGCGGTTGTGTCATCGAGGTGGAAGGCGGAGCCGAAATCTGCGGCGAAGAGGGAGCGTGTGCGTTTGGTCGAAGCGAAGACGAGGTTCTAGGCGTTTGTTAGCAGGAAAGAGGGAAGGGATGGAAGAGAGGTACTTCGGCAGGTGGGAGGGAAGAGGCAGAGGTGGTCATGTTGCGCGTAGGTTGGTGTTTAGCTTGAAGTGAGGGAGACGCGAAATTCAAGTTTGTGTTCTGAGCTTGCGGTGGTGGGCCGGGTAATTCCGAGCTGGGGCTCTTTTGAGTCTTCATGATGACATCCGCCAAATCGATTCTAAACTACAGTGCCCTTGAGGAAGGAAGAAATAAATAACGACGAATAAAGCACAGATATCCTCCCACACTCCATACTCCATCGCCAAAACAAAGGCAAACTACCTAGAAGCAAAGGAAAAAATAGAAGGTGACATGAACCGGCCAGACGAAAAATCCTTCCAAAAGCAAAGAAACCCCCACAAGCACCTAAAATACACTGGCGCACACCACGCTCCCGACTACCTGTCACCTCTTCTTCTCGTCTTCTTTCCATGTGGAACGACATCGCCTTCGTCCTCTTCCTCGTGGCCCTTAATCAACGCCTCATCTAGCTTCCACGCATCCATGTCGTACCAATCCTCGCCGTCACTAAGGCCTACATTTTCTCCCTGGTCAATATCAAAGTTGGCGGCATTAGGATTTCCAGAGACTTCGGCGAGATGTTGGTGATATTCCCGCATTCCCTCCATGGTTCTGCACCATTCCCAAACTTTCTTGCGCAGGTTTTCTGCACGCAGTAGGCCATCTTGTACCCGTTTCAACCCACGCAGGAACTCGTCCTGTCGCTGGACAGCGGCTGACACGAGGCGACGGGTTTCTTCGGCCTCGGCGGGTGGGAGACCGTAGTCGCGGTCGACTGTGTAATTTGGCGGGAAGAAGAAGGGGTCAACTTCGACACTGGGAGCTTCGGACGGTGGTGGTGGGGAGGCAGCGGCATTATTATGAGCCGAGCGCGTGGTCATTCGGCGGGGTCCTGGTGGAGGCGTGGCGTCGTGGGTCTGTAAGCCTTCGTCGTAGGAATTTGCGTCCTCGGCTTTCGGTTCTTTAGGATCATCTTCATCCACGATTACGGTGGTCTGGGTAGTTGGTGGCTGTTCCTCATCCCTAGAGGCAGTATTTCCTTGCCCTGACTCTGAAGGATCAGCATGACCGTTGACGCCAGCCATCTCTAGATCTTCGGCATCCTCGACGCCGTTCTCGGCGACTCTGGGTGTGCCATTAGCTAACTTTCCATTCGTTTCCGCGCCGGCTGCTACCGTAGAGGCAATGACCCGCCCGTTTCCGTTGCTATTTCGTAGATCTGCGAATTGCCGGAGTAGATTTTCGCTTCGATCCCGTGCGATTGCTTCGTGATCCTCGTTCGGCCATTGCATCTTTCCTAGGTTGATCCATGGGTCATCACCCAGAAACTTTGTCAAAAGATTCTTGAGTTTAACAGTGTGTGCTTGTTCTTCGCAGACCTTCTGGAGCGATTGCTGAATCAGTTCGTTGAGAGTGCGGGAAGTGTAGATGTGGGCCAGCGACGGGTGCGAGGGTAAATCTGCGGCAGACTCTAGTGGCGCCAAAAGTTCTGTCCCAAAAAGCAATTCAAGTCAGCCACCTCAATCATATTATCAAGGGATCACAGTTAACAGCAGTGGTGGGTAGCGCACTTGTGAGGTCGATGCCTTCGTACGGATCCGACGATTCAGATCCACTTCCCTCTCCATTCTCGCTATCGTCAAAGTCATCCGAGTCCGAATCGATTGCTGTTCTCTTGCGTCGGCTGTGCTTGCGATAGATGATCTTTTTCCGTTTTCCGTAGTACTCGATTTCCTAGGAGTTCGCGCAACGACATCAGAATTCCCGGTCACCCACCAAAGCACAGTCTTATGCGTACCTCCTTGTAGCCATTCACACCTCGGCCATCATCCAGTTTACCCTCGTGGACGAATCTGGCTTTCCGTTTGAGCTTGCGGCCGCGGTTAGAAGTTCCGACGATGGTGTCGTCCGATTCGGAGGCTGCAGCGAGGTGGTTAGCGAGCTGCACCAGCAGTAAGGCGTCGGATTCGGGATGACGGAACCATCATCGCGTGTTTCTATGGCTCGTTTGACGCTTCTGTGGAGCACCGTAGACAGTCAGTCGCTGCGCGTCAGAGTGGAACTGTCGCGGAGATTCGGCGGCGAGCAGTAGGAGAAGCAGAAACATACGCTATTGTCTGTTGTACCAGGCGGCGTTCAGCAGCCATGATGGCGGGTAGTTTAAAGAGGATCTGTAGTTGTAGGTGTCGAAACAATCGATGGGTGAACAGAGTCGGCAAAGGCAGGCAGAGTTGAAGAGCAGGGCAACAGAGAGGGAGGGCAGTTTCACGGGGAGAGCCGCTGAGTGTGCCCAGCCAAACAACCGAGTAGGCGTCACGGCAACCAGCTCCCAACCAGAGACTCGTATTATTTAGTTTTATGAGATACCGGCAGAGACGTCTCGACCACGACCACGACCGCAGGGCGCTTCTCGCCAGAAGAAAGAATAGCTGCAGTCATGCCGCTCCATCTGTCCTGTCCTGGTGCTGAAACTCAATCCCACCTCTCACCGTGCCTGTCCGAGTGACGCCCAATGACGATAAGATAGAGCACCGCACCTTGGCACTTAGGCAGCTCATCCACATCCTCCTCGTCCAACCAAGCACACCATGGACATCTATCCTTTGGAGCTCATTACCCACGAGGCCCCTCTCTTGGTGACTTCCGGTCTCGGCGGCAGTGAATCACACTCTGAAATACCGCCTTATCCTCTACTCAGCAACGGCCCACACGTAGTGTCCCACCTGCCGTCACTCACCGACGAAACCGCCGATCGTCTGCTAGAATACTTTCGGAAACAGGATGCAACCGGTTTGTGGGGTAAACGCCCGGAGAGGGGTGCAAAGGCATCTCAGCGTCCGGTGTTTCGGATACGGTCTGTAGGGAGGGTATGAAGTCCACGAACTGGGATCCTCGTGGAGCTTGATTGGCATCGACCACGACATGGAATAATTGTCTGACTGCTGTGTCCTTCAGGAATACCGACTGCCTCCTCGAAAAGCCAACCCGCCGTCGCCAGGAGTCCTCGGTTCTCCCACAGAAGGGTCGCCCACGAGGGTACTGCATTCGCCGATATCACCGCTCTCCCCCGACTCTCCACTGTTTCCTGACGGCGCACTTTCTCATATATGGCTCCGAAAGCACCAATCGCTGCTTCCGGCGGTTTTTGTATCGTTCTTCGCTCTAAACACAGAGACGAATGACACGGGCCTTCAGACACTGGATGACAACAAGATAATTGAGGCAATAAACAACACCAAGAAGCACTTTCAGACGTCCTCAAACAGTACCCTGACATCGTCTTCTGCGATTGGCAGCGATGAGCTACGAAGCAGTGGTCACCGCACCAAATTTGTGGTCGTTATTCTGAGCAAGAGATCGATTATGACTTCGGCGCAGGTCGACGACCGGCTAACCATCATCAGACGAGCCACAGGCCTAACTACCAATACTACGTTCTTTGCCGCTCAGTCTAACACTTCGCCCGTTGAATTGGAGCAATTTGTGTCGACTTTCCTTGCTACGCTATATCCTGGAGCTACAGAGTATTATCGGGAGCTGTCAAAGCATGCTCGGCGGAAACGGAACAAAGGCTCGATCCCACCGCCGACCGTCCCCACCTCCCGCGCTCTGTCGTCGCAAGGGTGGAATCTTCGGTATGAGTTTAAACTTGGCGTCTTTGCAGAGTTCCGACAAGAGATGGATGTTGCAGGGAGAAATTACGAGACAGCATACGAGAAGCTTCTGGCAGAGGTTTTCGAGGCCACAAGTTCCTGGTCTGAACGATGGTCGGAAGCGCGAATGTTGTCTGATATCTTGATTCTGCGAATCATCCGATGTCACTTGTGGGTCGAGAATTACGTCGCTGCGAAACAACGTTGGTCTTACCACATTGTGCGAATGCGGGATGTCTTGGATCGCAAAGGAAAAGGGACAGAGACATATGGCTTTGCTGCATGGTTGAGCCGCTGGAATAAGAACCTTGCGGATCTCCTACATCTTGCAAACCTGCCAGTGTTTGCCGTTAATATACCACCTGTACGAGCTCCCGGAATGATAGATATTGAACCCCCGACTATCTATGTCAGACCAGATAAAGTTGGCGAGCGATTAACACCACAGGAGTTCTTACATCACCCGGGGTTTTATTATCTGGCGGCAGCGGAATGGACCAAAGTTCGAGAAAGAAAGGCCAAGAGAATCAATCTTGAGGACAAAGAATCATATGATACCTACCTGTGCCTACCGCCCAACGAAGAACGAGAACTAGACCATATAGCTCTACGGATACCATTGCTTATTCTGGCGAGGACGGAGTTTGATCTCAGACAGCAAGGAAGGATGACTGAATCGATTTCATACCAAATTGCGAAACTGAGGACTTTAAAGGCACCAGAATCCCCCAAGCCATGGGTCGACGCCTTGAAAGATCTTCGCGGCATTGCATCCCGTTATCGGAAGGAAGGATGGTGGAATCTATTAGAAGATGTTTTATGGAGAATCATAGAATGCGGCCGGAGAGGAGGAGATGCTGGAAGTGTGGTGCTCGCCGAATTTGAATTGATGTGCAGGTCTGTTTTTCAAGAGAAGAAGGGGAGGAGATACGATTTGAGCAGGTGTTTGGAAGACATGAATACGTCAAATGTGAAGCCAACAATAGTGGCCAGAGCCAGCGATGTCGTGAATATCCGTGAGTATTGGTTTACGATATGTGCGATTCGGAATTGGTAATGATGATGATCACAGTGTCGGTTTCCTACTCGTTTGAGTTTCCAACGGTTCATGCTGGTCAAGCCGTCAACTCGCAACTTTGCATATCATCAAACGCCCATCCTTCCTCAGCACCATTGGTATTTTCAGAATTAAAGATAACGTACGAAGGCGGCCTTAAGACTGTGCTCCTTCGTCATGATCCGTCCAAGTCCACGGGGCTACCCTCACAGCCTATACACATAATGAATCTGCAATCGTCTCTGCATGAACTCACGCACGGTGCTGATGGACAGCCTCTCTCACCAACCTCAATAGCCTCGCACACTTACCTGACAGCAGAGACAGACTTGTCTATTTCGCCCGGGGAAACCAAAATCTATGAGCTGTCCGCAGTTCTCAGGGAAGCCGGGACTGCAAAGGCCATCTGTGGTACTTTTGGAATGATAAACGACAGTTTTGATTTGGATTTCGTCGTCATGTTTAGCGAGGACGACTCGGCAATGTCAGTCCACCCCCTTCCGATTAGAAATCCCTGGACAACTCGGAACGGAGGCACTGGAGTATGGTGGATGAAATCCTCCGCCGGGGATATCGGAAAACGACCGTTGAGAACCAACCCAGGCGCCTTGACTATCCTCCCACGGCCGCCAAAGATGGAGGTGTATGCCAGAGGTTTAGAGAACGGGATATACACGGATGAAATCGTCAAGATTGGCCTGGAGGTGGTGAACGGAGAAGACGAAGATGCCGAGGTGGGAGTGGATATCAAGATACTCGGATGGCCCACGGAGGAAGGTAAGACGCGCATCACCGCAATGATTGGTATGAACTTTGCTCACGGCTCCTGAAGAACCGGAAGTCACCTGGTTAGCAGACAATGGCTCAGAATTGCCGCCAATAGCTTCGCTCCATCCCCTGGGAAACCTTAAGCCTTCGGAGAAAGCTATTCGGTATTTAACGTTCCCGTCAGCAGCAATACCGGCAGACTGCACATTGGAAATAAAACTCCGATACAACCTCGTGTCTGACCCAGAAACACCAACAGAAAAGGTGGTCTCGGTTGAAATGCCAATAATCACGCCGTTCCATTGTACCTTTGATTTCTCACCCCGAGTCCACCCCGATGCATGGCCAGATTACTTCTCGCTGGATGACGAGTTGTTTGATGACGTGGGAAGGGAAGACGGAAAGAAGTCATGGCCCCAGGGTATCGTACAGCGATGGTGCTTGACAACCTCCATCCTCGGTGTCGGAAAGGACGACATTACCCTGGAAGGGTGGGAGCTACCATTACAGCAGGTGGCGGGCGCGGCCGCATGCAATATCTCACCCGCCGACCAGAAACCTATAAGTATACTTCCCCCCCCTGCTTTCTTAACACCCCCCACTGATATCCCCCAGCTCTTGAGCCATCAAAAACACTCAAGTTCCCCTTCACCCTCGACATGCTGAAGCCCACACTCGAAGACCGCACTCCCTCCACACTCGACACATATCTCGTCCTTCACTGGCGACGCTCATCCTCCCCTTCCACCTCCCCCACAACAACCACCACCCTCTCCATCCCCCGCCTCTACGTCCCACTCCGCGAACCACGCGTACTCTGCGAATCCCACGTCTCCTCCCCACACGTGCTCACACTCACATACACAATTGAGAACCCGACGAACTACTTCCTCACGTTCAGCCTGTTGATGGAGACCAACGACGAGTTTGCGTTCTCCGGCCCGAAACAGACATCGCTACAGCTGCTGCCGATAAGTAAGGCTACCATCGAGTATCGTATCTTCCCGTATGTCCGAGGCGCTTGGGTCAGACCTTCGTTGAAGGTTATTGATCGGTATTTTAATAAGACGCTGAAAACGGCGCCGGGAGGTGAGGATACGGCGGTGGATAAGACGGGGTTGATGGTGTGGGTTCCTGAGGAGATGGTTGTGACTTGTGAGGAGGAGAAAGAAGAGGAGGGGGATGAGGAAGAAGAGAAAGAGGAGGATGAAGAGGAGGATAGCGAATATGTTGATGAGAGTGAGGAGACGGATAGTTTGGAGTATAAAGAGGATAGTGATGATGAAGATGGAGAAGAAGAAGAAGATGATGATGATGGAGAAGAAGAAGAAGATGATGATGATGAGGAGGAGGATGAGGAGGGTAAAGAGGGTAAAGAGGAATAAAAGTACTGTGATCGCGGTTTAGTGTTGAGATATTACAGATAGACGTGGACAATCAATCACCAAAAGAGCAATGAACGTTCACTCCACTCTGCAACATTCTCTACATAAAACCCCCACCAACTTCAAATCTCGCCGCCCAGGGTTTAGGTAGTTATGACTGCCTATTAAACTAACGTTAATAGCCTACCCAGGATCCCCTATCTAACCAGCGTTTGCGTCTTCCGAACCTCGACAGCGCCTCGAGATTGTGGAGAGTAAAAAAATCCAGGCTTCCAGGGTGCTTAGACAAATAGTTGCACGATATCAACATGACCACATCAGGATGGACGACATCGCACATACCTGATCTTTCATTTGATGTTTGATTAATATCAACAGAACCCCATCTACTTCAGACACATAAAAATCACCACAAACTTTCACCAACGTATACTTTACATGTTACCTAGCTCCTTCACCGACATACGCTACTTAACAACGATAACTCCACAGTCTACCAAGCCGTTTTATCATTTTCGTGAGGTGAATTCCGGGAAGATATATGTCGGCGCGGTACCCGTTCGTTTCCGTCACACCACAACACAAACCCTAGCCCTTCATTTCGACACGGAACACAACACCTATACCAAAAGCCCGCAAACGGGAAATCCACCCACCACCACCTCACTCACCTCCCCCCATACACGCACACACACATACGATGAATTTCCTGCAGAAGGGCCTGGCGGGCCTGGAGAGCAGGCTCGATAAGGTCTTGCTGGACGAGCCGTCTGTGGTGGTTACTGCGCAGCCACCAAAGATTGGTATGCCACCTGCGGAAGCACCAGTGAGGAGGAGCGGTGACCTGGGTAGGTCGAGTATGCAGGAGCGTCTTGCCGCCGCTGTAAAGAGTGGAAGGAATAGTCCAGTTCCACATAAGAAGTCGGAGGAGGAGCAGCAGCAGCAACAGGAGGAGAAACCACCAACACCCAAACCCCCACCACCACTCCCGGAGCCAGAAATAAATGGCACAGCTCCACCGCTGAAAATACAAACCGACGACCTAAACACTCCGAAAGTACAAACAACAACAACAACAATAACAGACACACAAGACGCCGACCTCCCCCGCGCCGACCTCCTCGCCCTCATCTCCCAGCTCCGCGCAGACCTTATCACCTGCGAAACCCGGCGGCAGGAAGAATCTCACGACGCCAGCGAACGCATCGACGCACTATCCCTAAAGCTCCGCTACCTCTCTCAAGAATCTGCCGTCGCAGCGCGCGAGCGCATCGCGTCCTCGCCTACAACCGCGGAAAAGAAGCTCGCGGAGAGAGACGAAAAGATTGCGCTGTTGATTGAGGAGGGGGAACATCTTGCCAGGAATGAGCTGAAGCTACAGACTACTATTAAGAAGCTCCGTGCGCAGGTTAAGGATGCGGGGGAGCGCGCGAAGAAGCAGGATGCCGGGGAGAAGGCGTTGAGGGAGGAGAGGGAGAAGGTTAGGAAGCTTGTGGAAGCGGAGAAGAGGGTGGGGGAGAGGTTGAAGGGGTTGGAGAAGGTAGAAGGGGAGGTGGAGATGTTGAGGAAGGAGAAGGAGGCGCTGGAGGTGGAGTTGAGGGAGAGTAAAGAGCGGTTGGAGAGTGTGGAGAAGAAGGTGGAGGAGGCGGAGGGAAAGGTACAAACCGAGGCGCTGGAAGCAGAACGGAAAAATACCCTTGAGCTTCGCGCACAGGTGGAGCGGGCGCAGAGTGAGGCTGTTATGGTGGAGGAGAAGTTGAATGGTGAGATTGCGGATTTGAAGAATAAGATGGAGAGGGATATGGAGAAGGCTAGAGCTAGGGAGGTGGAATTGAAGGTGGAACAGTCGGTATGCGCTACTTCTACCGGGTTGCATCGTGGATCACTCGCTGATTGCGTGATAGGTTATGGAGAGTAAGCTAGAAGCACTCCGTGCACGGCTTGAAGAAGCTTCCTCTGGCTCAACGGGAGACGCACATGCGAAGCTTCTACGACAGGTCGAGACGTTGCAGACACAGTATGCAATCGCCAGCGAGAACTGGCAAGGCATTGAAGGCAGCCTATTAGCACGAGTCGCAAGTCTGGAAAAAGAGCGTGATGATCTAGCAAAGAAAGAAGGCGACATTCGGCGCAAAGCCCGGGAAATGGTAGTTACCTCCTCTATTCCCTCTATATCCTCTCAACCAATCCTAACACATACCCAGAACCTCAAACACCAAGCCCTCGAATCCTCTCTCGAATCCGCAAAATCCAAACTCAAAGACCTCGAATCCGACCTCACCTCCGCCCACGAACTCACCAGTACCCTCCGCGCGCGCCTTTCCGCCGCCGAATCCTCAGCCGCAACCGCACGCACCAACTTCGAACGCGAGCTCCAAACCCGTCTGCAAGAAGAACGTGCCGCTGCCGCCGCCGCAGCAGCAACAACAACCCTCTCCCCTCCCCCACCCCCACGCCCCCAAACCGTCGCATCAACAACAGAAAGCTACTTCCTCGGTTTCCAAAACACGCGCAAACCCTCAGCACGGAGCGTATCCGCCGAACCACTCCATCACCCGCGCTCCACAAGCGGCTTCCACACACCCCTACTACCCCGCAACGATTCCTTCCCGCTCTCTCCCGCCGTCCCCCCCGACGACGATTCCTCCTACTTCGAGGGCGTCACCCCGTCTTCGCCGCATCATCGCCATCCCGACCTTGTCAGTGTTTCCACCATCGCCGCGGGACCCTCCGTGCAGTTGGTTGAGCGGATGTCTGCGGCGGTGAGACGGCTTGAGAGTGAGATGGCGGGGTCGAGAGAGGAGCTGGCGAGGGTGCAGGGACAACGGGATGAGGGGAGGCGAGAGATAGTGGAGTTGATGAGGGAGGTTGAAGGGAAGAGGAAGGCGGAGGAGAGGGTGAGGTGTTTGGAAGGGGAGATTAAGGAGTTGGGGATAAGGATGGAGACGACGTTGGAGTTGTTGGGGGAGAAGACAGAGAAGGTGGAGGAGTTACAGCAGGATGTGGAGGATTTGAAGGAGATGTATAGAGAGCTTGTTTTGACTACTAGTGGGAAGTAAATGGGCTGCATTGGGTTTCTTTGGTTAGCGTGGATAAGGGGAAAACGGCGTTTTTTTTTTTTGTTTTTTTTGTTTTTTTTTGCGATGCACGCTTGTATTTGTTTAAATAGCCGGTTTGGGCGGGGAAGATTTACCTGCAGGTACAAAATTCTGTAGATCCATTTCTTATAAGCCCCCTCCACTCTTCCGTTCAAAACAGCCGCTCCAGATACCCTATATATTACCAGTTTTCCCAAAATTCAACGCCTCTAGATAACCAAGCAAAACAAACCCACCCTAACCAAAGAAAAACAACCCCCCCTCCCCATTACCACCATATCTAAACCCTCTTCTTTTCCGCATCTCCATTGACATATCCATTCTTCTCCCCCGGTGTCCACCTTCTCACATCGGGAATACTAAAAACCGACTTCCACACAAGTCTATACTCATTCTGTCTCCCATCCAAACAATATCTCAAATATATCCCATACATCAACTCATAATACGCTCCAACACCCGTCAACAAATGCCACCACCCATGGCCCTCCAAAAAGAAACCCCAAGGCATCCCAACACTTCTTCTCCACCCTCTCAAATCCCCACAATACGTATTATCCAGCAACCACAGCGCGTATCCAGCTAGGAACACCGTAATCCCCCAGGCTACCATCCGCCACATGTAGTTTACACACGCAGGATCTACAGCGCGGATGTTACGTTCCATAAGGTAGAAAGACCGGAATAGGACCACCACTGTCATCAGTCCGAATGCGTTTTGGTGGAACTTAGGGTCCTGGAGGTAGTGATAGGTAAGGGAAATCCCGCCTGCGAGCATGGAAAGGATCACACCAACGGCTATGGAGTACCGAAGGGATTTGCCGTGCGTAAATGATGCTGTGTATCTCTGCTTAGCAAAAGCTACCACCCGGTGCGAAGGTGGTATATACGAACCCCACATCATTAGAGATGTTGAATAGATCATACTCAACTCATCCACCAGTTGCATCGAATCTAGAGTATACCACTCATCAGCTCCACACCCCCGCAGTTCCATTCCCCCCCCCCCCAAAATACTTACACCATAATGTAGAATGAAACAAGAAGCTTCCAACGCCCACCACAAAGTACCCCATAAACGCCACAAAGAATATCACATCATGACCCTCCTTGTAGCAATTCCTCATTCCCCGTATCGCGAGACAGATAAAGATGACATTCGTTAACGAGTTTACGATCTCCGCACAGTCTGTTCTCAGGGTCAACCGCAGGTTCGGAGGGAGCGGGGAGGGGGGGGGGAGCAGGGGGTACATTGCGTCAAGTAGTAATCCTCCTCGCACCAGCTTGTGCACAAATCAGTCCACGAACGTATGTGCGACGAGAGTGCGGGGGGGGCTTTACTTTATCGTCGCTGTGACAGGACCCCAGTAGGGATTGAGTTTCTCTTCGCCATAGCGAAAGTTTGGCAAGTTCTGCACTGCCGAACCGAGGGTGCTGAGTGGTTGATTGAGTACCGACAGCATCGTAGAGAGTGTGTGACGTGTCCGGCGGGGAAAAAGAGTGACGGGAGGGACAGCCGATGAGGGGCAGTAGTGAGTGAAGTTTGTAAGAGATGGTTTCGCCCGATGTTTGCTCTGGCTGGATATAGGATTCACGTTGGGGAAGCGATGGATTACATTATAACCCACTCCTCGAGGCAATGATCGGCCAGTCAAATTTGCATAGGGCTGCTATACAGCACACCGGCGGTATTCCATCTACAAATTCGGGGGGATTGGGCGACAGCGGAGACTTTGCTGGCATCGTGGTCTGTGGGTTCCTTAGGTCTGATGGAGCCCAGAGCCAGTTAAAGAACTGGTGACGACGTCTCAACACGGGTTGTGCCGTGATGCGGCTTATGTTGCGCATAGTCCCACATGCAATCTCAGCTGGGAAATTTCGAAAGGACAGCAAACACGATAACAGATCGCTACGATTTGTATGCAAAAGTTGAATTTCATTGCACCAGCTAATGTTAAAACAATCCTTTCCCTCAATCAACGCCCCGCCCTGCAAACATATGATATCCCATATATGGCTAGCGCCCACCATGCAATAGCACCCGTAAATAATGAATCGAAATAGCACATCACTCTAACCAGTCTTCTTTACTCTCTCGCGCTCCCTCTTAGCGTAAATTTCAGCCGTGAAAGGACTATATTCCGTCAGTATTACCCTCTCCGCTTCGATCTCGACCGACTGCAGGCCACTTACTCCTCGAACCGCAGAGCAATCTGATACATCACAGTAACCCCGATAGACAACAAGATCCCGGCAGGCTTTCCGAACCACAACGCAGTGCCCAAGAAGCTCAAGGTTGATCCATGGTACATCGGGGCATCGGTGATGTTGAACGGGAACCCGGTAACACGGCTGTCCATCAAGATTCCGAAGTAATCGCCGAGATAGGTACCAGTGAGACCCAGGGCCCACATACTGGAGATGACGAGGACATTTCCAGTCAGGAAGAGACCCCCAGCGGCATACTTGACAGTGTCCGTTTGTAAGATGTCGAGTGCGGGTTGGTCTCGGAGGGCTTGCTCATAAAGGTAGTCTCGGATGATACCCAGCGAGAAGATGACGAAGGCAAGGAAGTAGCAGCCGTAACGGGAATTACCGCCGAAGAGCTTGGTGAGGACCTTGTTGTGGTATTCTGTCGCGGTGGAGTTAGAGGGAGCAGCAAACGGCGAGCCGAGTCGAGGTACAAGTTTGTACCTTGACGTGCAACGATACTATCCCAACAAAATTAACCACTATCGCAACCGAAACATCAACTCCGGATATCACGGAGACCAGCACTTACTTCCAGAAAATGGGATTAAACGCGATGGCAGCAGCAGCAACTAATTGAGGGCCAGCATCATCAGTTCTCAATCCTCAATTCCTATCGGGCGTACCACAAACCCTTCAAACTGTCCTGGGAGAGGTCGACAAGGTCCCATGGGGAAGCAGACGCAAAAGATTTCATTGTAGTCATTCTGTCGTTGCTCGTATTGTCATTAACCGCGGGACAGAGAGAGTAGGAGAGGATGGTGAATAGTTGAACACGGGGAAAAGTGGAGAGGTGTTCTTCTCGGTGACGTTAGAGGCAGTCGGGATTAGGGTGCGTAGGACCTTTCGCGTGGGGGTTACCTATTGGGTACTGACATGCATGAGAAACAGGAACATCACAAAAACCAAGCCGCTTCCCCAAGGTTGTTATGTCGCGTCTGGGCTTCCAACAGACTCATCGGTGATCGATTGCAGGAGTGGGGAAATCTGTTTATCCACTCATCCCTCAGTGATACAGAATGACAGTTCGTTTTCATTTCTGTGCGGCATCACTCGAAGTTTTTGCACGGCAAGACCGCCGGACCGACGGGGACGACCGACACCGGAATCTAGCCGAAATTGGTGGCCAATTGGCACTCTCTTAGTGATATGCTATGATCCAGCAGCACCAACAAAAAATCGAATGCATTCATGCCGCATCATCAAAAATCACGGCTTTCACCGCGAAGTATTCATTTCAGCTTCCAGGACCGCACCTATATCACAAACCAGACAAGCCGGCAGAGTGGCAACCTTTCTCCGGAACCGACTCGGGGTCCAAATGGACTGTCATAATCTTGCAATATCAACAGAGATTGAAGGCCCATTCAATCACGAAATATCATCAATACGCTACGTTTCTGCTTTGAAGCGGGGTATCATGTCACCTGCACATATATCAAGACATCCCGTCCGAATCCCTGCTACACCCAACTCCATCACTCGAAGGGAATCACATGACTTCTCCCTCCCTTCTCTCCCTTCCAGGCAGTTTAGGCGGGTGACGCAGAGCATTGGGGTCTATCACATCAGTAGGGCTGTAGCGTGTCATATTTCCAGATGATTCCCGGCCGCCCCCCCTCCCCCATATGAAAGAAGCAATATTTTTGGGGCATGTGGCACGGTTTTTTTCCAAAACAACTGCAGGCCCGGTGATCTTTATGGAGCAGGGGGAAACGGGATACCAAGAACTAGGCACCAACCTCAACCCGGACATGAGGTAGTGGTTAGAAAATGCATTCCTCCAGTCATCTCACGCGAGGCCAAGTGCCGTAGGAAGAATCGAAACACCGGATGCATATGGGGGGATGAGGGGGCTACCTAAGGCTGAAATGAGACCCACATTGACATCGCCATAACCCAGCAGAAAATAAAAAACCCAATCAGCTCCATTCCACGATATAACAGCGGCTATCTCGGGGAAAGAAATGGGTGATGGTGGGTACTCTAGTCTCGACCATACTGTCGGGTCGAACTTCGACATCGTTCGTTGCCAATCATTGGGATTTGTTTGTTCTTCAATGCCGTAATTCCTCAGGCATTTGACTCATTCAGTGATCATAATTCACTAACCCAGCTCTAATTTACGTCAGTGGCTCGCGAGAAAAAACTAGGAGGCACAAACAACCCCAATTCCTCGTATCCAACTACTAAATTACGTTCCAAAACCCCCCCTGAACCAGTTTCAGCGCGCTCGAGCTTCACCATCAGCTACTGGTGATCCATCCTCATTCGCAAGACAGACACCTTAATATAGCCACCACAGCCTCGTGGACTACAAACCATCGGCACGAGGAAGTAGGTGCTATCTGAGGGTGAGAACACTTCAATAATCCTTAGAGAAACCATGGATTCGGGATTGTAGGGAGGATTTAATGGAACTGAGGGGAGAAGTACCATTGGCCAGTAGTGTAATATGGATTGAATGCGACGGAGATGGGCGAAGACCAGAAACCATGGAGGTTAATGAAATCCTGAAGTAGGACAGCTTAAACCTGTTGGCCGAGCCGACACGTTGGTGGCGATAGTTAACGCCTTTACGTTGGGTATTTTCTGAGGGGTGATGGATGGTATTCACGAAATTGCTAGGAAAACGGTCCAATGAATCATCCGCACAAAGGATAGTTCATAAAAACAGATCCTTAGTGATTTTCCATGATTAGTTATTCCCATGTGGCCTACATTGAATCTTAGCACAATCCAGAGTAACAAACGTTCTATCTACATACTGGGTCTCAAATTTCCTCCAATTCCTTGAACCGCAGCCTCACTTTCTTAGCCATATTGTGTCCCACAGGTATAAGTACCACATTGCAAGTACGTTCGTAACCCCTAACCCTCGCCCATCCGGCTGTTACCTATTGGCTGTAGTTAGATGCAGTCATAATAAGTAGCTGGTTTGAATTGAGTTAGAGATAAGCCATAGTAAATATCTACAGGCCGCCCGGGCCTGCATATCTGCGTGGCCTGCATAAACCTACCACAGCCGAAAAAGCCTCTTCCAAATCTATAGCCTGCGGGTATTGGGCGGCTGGGCCTGGCGTGAATCTTGAAGCCACTCTTAGTGCAAGCCGCGGCGACGTTTGACACTGGACGAGGAAAGGGTGAGGATTGGAAATGGTCGGCGCGGCGTATATGCAAGAGTGTCGAACGGAGAAGGTGTCGAAAGGCGGCAAAACCAGGTGCCCTGCGTTGCTGAAGTTCCCTGGCTTGGAATTTACAATGCAGTGTAGCCCGTCTGCGTGAAGGAGACCGATTGTTTACGAGAATAAGGCGTTGGCTATGGTGGGAAGAGCCCTGCAAGGGCAAGTTCCTCTGGGTATACAAGCTAGTTGTTGGCAGGTGTGAATGGAACGAATGCTGGGAGCGGAATGAAGGTCTTAGAGTACATATACGCGCATGGCCTGACGATGGATTCTTGGGTTCTAATACTCATTAGCCATTCTGGTAGTATGGTGGTTAGCCAGGCCATCCCTCTAATCTGAGGAGGATTGTGGATAAAAGTAGAGACTGGGCGCGAAACCGGACTCGTATTTTCGTAGAAGAACTGTCACCCTAAGTGGGGGCGGCGGCTCAAAATGGAAGCGTGCAACATCATTCCAAGAGAGCCAAGCTGAGAGGGCGTCCACAAACCAACCCGCACGCTGGAAAAGCCGCACCTTAACGTGACCCATCCTCAACCGGCTTCCCTTTGCCTGATGTTGGCATACCACGAATGGCCAATCTCAATCCTCCGTCAAATTTCTTCCTCGCTGCAATGCAATTTCCAAAAGACATGGGACTTGGTTGGACGTTGCATTCCAACGGGGGGGGTGGGGTGTCCGGATCTTCACCGTCGAATTGTACTCCTGCGATCTATGATCCACACCGCCGGATAGCACTTGCACAGATCATGAAACTCTATCTTCAACATCTTCGATCGCCGCAGCTACAGACACCACACCCGCTCGGTCCACACCAGCTTCAGGTCCAACCCCACAGCTGATTGGTTAGGGCGTTCTTCGCACGATGTACTGCGGTAGGGATTTAGTATCGAAAACTTGCAATGGCTGAAACCTACTCAAACCAGCAATTCTGGAGTTGTAAAGTCTCCACATCAAGCAGGTCTCGGCCACTCAAAAGTTTCGTGCTTAATCCCTGCCATGAGTAGAGTACGAGTACATACTCTACAACCTTTAAATTGTTACAGCTGTACCTCCCTTCGGCCCCAGGATTCGAGCTTATATATAGCGTCAAAGTAACGATACACCGGAAATGCCCGTCCAACATCAACAGGCCTCTATCGAGCGATTAACAAACACTAAGTGAAACCGCAAGCACCATATGAATAATTGAAACTGCAACCCGCAATTCCCGATGACACTACAGTATCCCCCATCTAGAGGTGTTTATCAATCAGAGACGTCATTGGCGGATCTATACCGGAGAAATACGATAACTGAAACGTTTCACACTACGATTGCTTATCGACCAGAGTGAACCAGATCTATCTATCCAGAGAAAGCAAATATAGCACACTGCAGCCCCGACACGGCCGTGACTAACCGTCTACTACGTACCCCCGCCTTTCGCGTTTGCCACCCGCACGCCTGACACACAGTTCACGATATTACCCGAGAATGAATCCTGTGCAATGGGTGCCAGGTCAGAGGGCAAGAAGTTGCGGAGAAGGTATATATGTATGGTATAGGGCCGGGCCGGTTCATGCGGTGGCGAGGTAGTGACAGGCTGTAGGTGGGGTCGGGGGTGGGGTCCAAGGGAGATTCCAGTTCTCGCCAGATCTGTATTGGAGCAACCCTCCGTTGAGAGCAGCGGCCGAGCCACCTTCTTCCGGCACCCACTTGGAACCGACGAACCCACATGCGGGCAAGCGGGCTGTGGAAGTGGGACTCCGTGGGGCACAGCTTCTTGGTCGAGGCGGAGGTCGTGATGGGCGAGTGAGCGTTTATGAATCAATCGGGAAAATTGTCAACTCTCAGGCCGTAGAGGTAACTCGGAAGGGAGTAGGTTTTAATGCTCGGGGGCTGCCATATTACAACACCTAAAAGAATGGAATAAGTATCGACTTGGAGAACATAGGCTATGTTCTCCGCTTCCTGTCCTTCAGTCTTGGGAATCTCCACCCAGGTTCCGTTAGGGCCGCAGTTCAAACTATTTTGTCCTTTGTCCTCAGAGCCGTACTACGGGTATACGAACCAATGACGAAGGCAATTATTGGCAATGTTGATACAATACGATGATGGGAGGTAGATGTTGGAGTTAGGAGGGATCCCAACAGTTGCAGTGGTACTGAGAACCTAGCCGAGTGTGGTGTTCTTCAAAGGGTTTTTTCGACTCTTGGTCACCGGGGGTCAGGACTGCGGTCCGGATTTCAGCGTACCGAATGAACTTCAGAAGCTACCGGCTTATATTGCGTGCAAGACTTAACTCTAAGCCTGAATCGCGGTGCCTTTGTAAGAGTTCGATGCTATGGAGAAGTTTTACCAGAGGTGGCGAACTTCGCATAGTATCGGTGAAGGAGCGTGGATGAGACAAATCTGGATCAAGCGGATCGACTTAAAGCGGAATGAAATATTTATTAGCAACTCGAAACCTCCCGGAATTTCGAGACCATATGCAAAATCACATGCTTTCGGTTTACGTATGGACACCCAGAAATTATAGGCTTTGTACCAAGGACCTATCACTTTTATCGAAGATGAAGTTCCATGGTTATAAATATATTTCCGAGGAGGTATCACACGATTTGGGGGGGGGAAGCTGGAATAGACCATTAAGGATATGGGAACACATTCGCCATATAAACACTGCCTTCATCGACTGCTTGCAGATATAATCTCATATCAAACTGGCGTTTAGGTTGTTGAGGTGGAACTTTGGATGGGCTTGGTGGTCAGTTGGACAGTTTTGTTTTTCTCACCAGTGATATGGCAATTCTTATCAGGGCCTCGTTAAATGCAATGATGGGGACTGCTCAGTTGATGTCGATTGAAATTGCCGATAAGCAAATTACTTTTGCTCAATGCTATCCCGTACGTCGAGACTGTGTTTTCTGACCTGTTCAACGAATAATCTAACCTCAATCTAACCCGCCGCGGCCCGCGGATACAGAAACATCACGAGCAACTTGCATTACGACTTTTTCCCAGTTTTCTCTTCAAGCCCCCGCAAGTATGCCTAATGCGTCTCCCATCGCCTTCACTAGCCTAGATCTCAATCTTCTCGTCGTACCCAACCGCTCCGTCTTCGAGTCTCCGAGGTATCTGATTAGCATACTTGACCGGCAACGAAAGCACTGAGATTGACCAGCTCGAGTTTCGTAAGCTCGGGTACCTTGTTGAAGAGTTCAAACGGTAGGTCGGGAAAATTGACTCTTATATTGGCCGTAGGACACTATATATTGTGAGCCCTTCCGCTCGGCCAGTTAAAAAAAGGCATTGTTTCCGGCTACCATATTTAGAGATGGTTAGCTGTGCGAATTTTGTGATCGCTTCGATCCTCAGCCTCTTTCTCGGGCGTTTTTTGTCTGTTTTAATTCACGTTCGTTGGAGTAATTGCGACAAATAGGTATTTGCATCGAAGAGATGAAGCAGTCGTATTACCCAAGTGAGGTGAGCCGGACATACTCCAGCTGTCGATTCCAGGTGAGGTGGGTGATACATGAAGCCTGAGAGGTGCATATGCACAAAGACCGTTATGTCCATATGGCTGCTGCATATATCCATGCTGGCGATAGCATTGCGCAATCAATAGCCTGCGCCGCCGACCAGACAAGCTAGAGCGTTTGCTGCTGTGGTTCATTCGTATCCGACCGCCGTGATGATTCTCACTTATCTAACATCCGGAACGCAGGCCGGAGAAGTCGGAGAGTAGGGAGTCATCTGAGGTTCGATTCCAGTTATTTTAATGAATAATTTGCGGTGCATTACCGCGGTGCGGCAACCCCGGATACCTTTCTCGAAAGAGACATTTTTTCGGATTTTATATCGAGGCTCCCACAGCTTCCCCCTCTTCTGTTTCGTTTCGTTTCACTTCGATCCTCTCCGCCGCAGCTTGTCGCTTACTACAATCCGTGGTGTCACTTCTCTTTTTCCCCTTAGGCACGCATTCGTTTGTGAGCTTCACCGAGTGTGCACACATCCTCGAGAGGGCTGAAAAGGTTCGTGTAAGTGTGTTCTAATATATGTCCAACCCCCTTGCACACACCACACCCACCCACACCTTCTTTTTCTCGCTCTGCCAGTTTTCTGGGACGACGATGTAGTAGTTGCTGCACGGAACCCACCCCTAGGAATTTGGTACATATATTAAAAGACAGATGCACACGCGGGGTTTGGACATTAGCCTTCCTGTGTGCATGACCCGCTGACAGACTTCATTGGCTTTTGTATCGATAGCGGAGTCACAAGAACTGAAAGGAGCGCAAAGACCGGACGGATACTCTACCCGAGGTGGTTATCGCCTTAGGGCACACAGCATTGAAGAGAAAGACGAGGAGGCTAATATCAGGCTCGTGAAGCGAAGGAGACAGAGCAGACATTGAGCTCAGCACTTGAATCTTGCTTGATTTTCTTTTTCTTTGTTATATGTATATCTGCGGGGCCAAGCAGAGTCTTTGCAGCGCTCGACTGTACGTTGATCTCGTCCGAAGAGCCTTCGTTGGCCTATTACTGATCGTTGTATCAGCGGGCTATCGACCTTTTCGATCGCTTAGAGGCGTCGCGTTTTCGCCACTAGCACGGGCAACCACACCATCCGTAATCGCCATCACCACATCCACCACAGCAACCCATAACCTCCCCCTCCCC
>MU122115.1:579551-596014 GCA_014904905.1 Wilcoxina mikolae CBS 423.85
CTCCTACCACTCCGGATCCTCCCTCCTCCTAAAACACGCAACCCACTTCCTCCCCTCATTCCTCCCCACCTTCTTCCCTTCCTCCGTCTCATTCATCATCGTCTCCACTCCCACATCATCCACCAATTCCTCCTCCGTCATCCTATCAAACAACGGATTCTCCCCGAAATGGTGCGCCATCCAGTTATGTAAATCCTCCACATCGGTGATCGTATACACAACCCCACCCGGTTTCACAACGTACGCATATTCCGCACATAAACCCGGTGACACGATCCGGGCTTTATGTTTCCGGGCTTTAAAGTGTGGGTCTGGGAAGCAAAGGAAGAGTTTCGTTAACTACCCCCTCCCCCCCCCATTAGCCCCCTCCCCCCCCTCCTCGGTGTGGGGGAAAGTAAAACATACCTGCCCCCTCTCAAAAAGATTCGGTAAAAACTTCATCGCATTCGTCCTCAACACACTTACATTCCCGAACTCACCCTGTCGTTGCAACCGCAGCGCCGAAATCCGTTCCTGAACGTATTCCGTAACCTGTAATCTAATTTCGAGACCTAGCATGAGTGTATCCGGAAGCTTTGTTGCAAGTGCTACTAGTAACCCTCCGAACCCGCAGCCAACGTCTGCGATCTCGATTTTGGCTCCCGCTGGGACATCGGGGAAGTGGGAGGTCCAGTCTTGGGATGCTGGGTTGGGGGGGCTGATAAGAGGGGTTAGTGGGGGAAGATGAAGAATGGGGAGGGGGGAAGGGGAGGGGAGGGACTAGGAGAGGTTGTGGTCGGAGAAGGGGTTTGCGTGTGCTCGTTGACGGTAGAAGCGTTTTTTGGGGAGGGCGGAGAGGCCTTTTCGTTGGGTGCGGTATTGCGCTTTTTCGCCGGTTCGGGCGCCGGGGGTTGGTTTTTGGCGTTTTGGGGCGGGGGAGGAGGAGGAGGCGGAGGGGGAGGACATGGTTGATGGTGGTGGTGGTGGTGGATGATCCATTGATGTGAGGTGAAAGAGAAGTGAAGTGAATGCGGCTCTGCGGGAAAGCTTTCGCAAGAAAAAAAAAAAGTTTCTTATTTTTAGCGGAGGGGGATTGTTCTAGCTTCAACCGTTTCCAGCCTCACCCCGCATTTTTTTTTGTAGAAACCTCCCCATCGCGTGAGAGCCGGGCCAGGCTTTTGTTTTTCGCTAAACGACCCTCACAGCGAATCATCAACACACCACGCCACGGCGGGGAGCAACAAAAAAAAAAAAGTAATATCTGCAAACTGCAACTGCACTTTCTCTCAACGTACATATGAAAGAAAACAACACAGCCCGAACGAACAACGCATCAACAGTATAGCCACCCACAAGCAAGCAAGGCAAGCAAACATGCTACAGTAAAAAAAACCCCATCATGGCGATGACGATGATGACGATGATGATGATGATGATGATGATGATGATGATGATGATGATGATGATGTTTCGGGGAATCAAGAATGCCACACCACAGAAAAGACGTGGGGAAACATACACACGAGAGGGAGAAAATACTACCACATGCATGAGAGGGAAAAGGGGGGAGGGAAAATGAAAATGAGCAATGACGATGATGATAGTGAGGAAAAAAAACCCCTCAAAGGAATGCAGAAGAAGAAACAAAGGTAAGTACCACAACTAAGTGGAGAGAATCGCAAACATCAACAGGAATCAAACCATTACATACTCATGAAAAGATTCCGTCATGATGAAGAAGGGTAACAAGAAAGAAAAAAACCACAAATAACGGACGCCTCATTTCAACCAACCCATACTCCAGATGGATTCCTATATCCAACAGAAATCAACCCAATCAAAACACTCGATTATCATCATCATCATCATCATATGTCCCGTAAAAAAATAAACGCCTTCACCGGAACTCCACACAAGCAAACGTCTTCTCCGGCACGTGCTTCAACTGCAGCTTCTGGTATTTCTCGCTCTTCGCGTGAAAGTATATTCCATCCACCGTGCCGGACACCTGATTGAAGCAGATGTAGTAGAAGCCCTCGAAGCTGGCACCCGAGATCTGTCGTACTCTGTGGTCGGGCACCAAGAAATACTCCTTCCAGCGCATAAAGATGTTTTCCTTCTGCGCGAAATTCGTGTAGTTGAATTCGTTACGTTTCGCTTTCGACACCAATGGACGGAAGGCTGGAAATCGAGACCAGTGCTGGAAATCGTTCTTCTCATTCGATCCCCATTCCGGTCGTCGGGTCTGGAACGAGTATTTGTCGCCAATCATTTCACCTTCAAAGTATGTAGTGAGGGTGGGGTGATCCTCGGTGAGACCTGGAGAGCAGCAACGCCACGCGAATCAGCAGCCAAACTTAAGCGCTCCTCCGCCTCCTCCCAGACGTGCGGACACGCACACACCTTTGATGCGGAGATAGCCACACAGAAACGATTCTGCCATGTTGACATGTTTTAGTTCGACGTGGACTTCGTATGTTGAGCGATCGCTCGTCTGCTTGCCGACGAATTTACTTCCCGGACGCAGGAACGAGCAACTATAGGATGGGAGAACCTAATGATTCGGTGGGTTAGCCAAAAGCGCTCAGTTTTGAAAGATCCCGGCAAAATTCGTATAAAGCCGCTCAGCTCAACACTCACGCGTTTTGTTGAGAAATCGTGATTCGATGGAGAATCTATAGAAGCGGGTATGCCGTGGGAAGGTGAGCGTCGCGAGAAAATCTTCTGCGATACAGTTGGTGAGGGGACGGATTGTGCCTCTTTGTCGGGTGTAGTGGTTGTGCGCTGCTCCGTCACTGCGGGCACGGTATATGCTTTCTCGTCATCGGTTGAGGGCGCTGATGCCGGGGAAGCAGCATCTAGTCCTGAATCCTCCGACGGACATGGTAAAACAACAACTGTGTCTTGCCGGGGGTGTTCGAGTTCCTGCTGATGCCAGCCGACAGAGGCGACAGTAGTAGAAGTAGTCGTGGTCGTGTGCGTATTCGAAGCATCCTCGGGGCATGCAACGTGTGGTCGAGAAGGCCGAGAGTTCTCGGCAGCGATTGCAACAATCTCGACAATCGCTGAAACGTTCGGGGTAGGCATTATTTCTGAAGGGGGGATATTTACACAACTGTCACAGACCAGATGTTTAGCTCTTTTTTCCTTTTCTCTACCCGTGCGTGCAGTGTGGGTGTGGTGTGGCAAAAAAAACAATCGTGATGGGTTCAAGCATACAGCTACAATAAATTCTTGTTGATTGCGGATAGTGGCGAAACTTTCGGTATTAGCTGGAGTGAATGCGGGTGGAAGCAGTAGGTGGAGGCTTGAAGCATGGAATTGAGGCAAAGCAACGGTGGTGGTGGTGGTGGTGAGTGGTGGTGAGGGGAGAGTAATCGCAGGTGGAATCGGGAATGGACTCCTGCTACGGGCTGGCGGGGGGTGGGAAGTGCGGCGCGCGACTTTTCTTCAAGAAACACACGACACGAGCAGGTGGGTGGATATGGGATTCAGGTGAATCAACAGAAGGAAGAGGGAAGAGGGAAGAGGGAGGCTGGAGGAAGTAGGACAACTGCGACAGGCGCGGAAGCAATGCAGCGTGCGGGTGGTGGAGGTCAGATGGAAGTCCAGTCTTCGGAGAAGCATGCCAAGACAGAATCGTCGTTCATCTGCGAGGTCCCTTCGAGCGAGTTCCTCGATTCTCCCACCGCCAGGTCGACAGCGGAGCTCTCTTAAGAGGCAAGCTGATTTTAACCCACAGACGGCGCAGCTCTTCCGCAAGATAGCTGTTCCGCGCTACAGTGGTCCCAAAGAGGACCTTATGTACTGTAGATGCTTCTGCCATGCCAGATGCTCTCAAAACACATCGATCGGAGAGGAGCTCAAATCCCACATCCGCTTTTTCTCCCACTGATCACTTGCGTTCGGCAGGTCGAATAAATGTAAAGTGCAGGGAGAACGCAACATCTGCACGCAGGGGAAGAAGCGCAATGGATGGTCTGTAGATGTGCATATCGCCACTTCACCGCCCACACCACATCGGCACCCGATCTCTCCATCTGTTCTGCAATCATGATTGCCCCGAAAGATAGCGCAGTCTCTGATACTAGATATTGGCCGCAAAAAATTGCGGGTTCAAACGAGACATGGCAAAATACTCCGTGGTAATAAGTCCTCCTCCCGAGTAGATATCCAAAATGAACACGAAACCAACCTCCCCCCCCACCACCACCACCATCGTAAAATGGGAATTCCCGAGGATATGGAGAGTTGGTTGCATGCATGGCCAATCATAGACTACAGACGACCGAGATCCGTCACCTTACATACCCAAGGAAGCGGGGCTTCATTAGCACTTATGCATTCCCCTCATGGAATGACGATTTGCATCACCACAGTCGCCGTCCAAAATACATACATATATTAACATTGATCGAATACCTCATGCCTTTTTCTTGATACCCATCATCGTTTTCCTCAAGTCCAGAGTATTCACAGGTGTTTTCTTCCTCTACCATGGCCATCCCCATTCCATTTCGTCCACCCAAAAAGCAAACAAGTAAACCCAAACGAACACAAGCCAGCCAAAGCAAAAGCAAGAACAGATTAACATTTATAAACAGTCGTGAGTGAACGTTACATCGTACTCGTTAAGGGATGTACTAAGTATTCAGACTGACAGACAACTACAAAAGAGAGTGTGGAAACGAAAAAAACACAAAAGATCGTATGTGCTTCGTGTTCGTGGCCAAAACGGTAGGCAGAACGATGAAAGGACAAAATGAATTATATATATTAACGCAAGAGGGGTATTTATAGTATTGCCGAAGCAATAGAATGATCGCAAGAATGGTATAAAGATGAATAAACGGTAAAACAATCAATGCTTTTGGTATCGTGTCGTATCGGCATGTCATAAAAATGGAACTCGTCCAGTAAGGAGTATCGTCGTGTAAACGAGAAGAAACACAATAGTATAACTGCCGGCTATGAATCTTCCGTGATGGCGAAAGAAGGATATTTACAACAAAAAAATAGAGTGAAAACGAAACCGACCCATAAAGAGATATCGAAAATGCAGGACGAAACCCCGAAAAACTCAAACCCGTAAAAACCGAATGCTGAACTCCGCATGCTCCCCAATGATATGATAAGAGTAAAACCGATGCATGGAAAGAGAAACCGTCCCAGTCCAGACAGACAAACACCAGCCCAAGCCGATCCACCGAATCCCCGTTTATGATGTTGATGACGCGATGAATATTAAGAACGCTGACGATGATGATGATGGTGTAGGGTGATTTGCAAAAATGTTGTGTAGGTGTAGGTATAGGTGACCAAGTGGCAGGCCATACTACTGTCCGCAACTACTGGATAGCTATGGTCATGCCACTCCGATGACCGGCGTATACTCCAATCCATTGGGGTTGACTCGGTCCAATGCCCTCATGTCCTCGTCGAGGGAGCTTTTGATTGGACTAAGATCGAAATCGAACTTGTCGTCAGCCGGGGGTTCCATCGTCCGAATTTTTAATCGTAGACCTTTTTCCGGCGATGGTGGGTAGCCTTCAACTGATCGCGCTAATTTTTGTTTTAAATTTCCGGTTTGCACAACCAGATTTCTCAGCATATCAGTATCGAAGTGTACTTTTCCGTCATAGCCGCCCCGCCGAAGGCTGTCAACCGAACGTTGCCGGTGCTGCATTTTTTCCATCATGCTCTTGGCGACTTCAATGGGGTCGTTTTTATCAACAATCTTTCTCGACATGGGGGAGATTGATGAAACTGGGGAGAGACGCCTGCCGCCACGTGGAGTAGATGGTAGATTCCCATCGTTTCCGCCAAATATGTCGTCGTCTGGTGACAAGACAGAATGTCGGCTTGATGCTGTTGTGTATGCGCTATTCTCATCCATAATTCTCTGGTTTTGCTGCTCCCGTCGGCGTTGTTGTGGCGACCAGGTATTCTGGCGATGCAGCTTGTCTTTTTTGAGGGGTGCATCCTCTTCATCGTCGTCCAAGGTGGCTAAAGCAATGATTCCATCTGCCTCATCCCACAGATCACTATCCACTTTGTGTCGAATACCCTTGGCTATGGCAGTGTCCCGCAATCGTTTCAGATCTGAAGATAACGTTAGAATCTACGATGAAAGCACAGATATATATATAGTAACGAATTTACCTTCTACCAGTAATGCGAATTCCCTCACGCATCCAAGGTGACCGATAATACTGGCTTGCCTCTCTTCGATAGCCCGGGGAATAACCATGGTTATATCGCTCTTGGACATTCCAAACTCGCCATCATCATCCAGAAAATCGTCGTCCCAATTCTCACTTGGAAGAGGTGTTCTGCCACGCAGTGTATTAACTACAGGCACACTCTGGCTTCGAACGTGATAAGTTGGCGCTCTGCGTCCGGTTCTGGTCGACGAGAGCATGCTCTCTTTTGCATGCACGGTTTTGGGTCGGTAACCGCTGCCGTGAGAGTTTGACGTATGTATAGACACACCGTCGTTCCAGTCGAGAATACTATTCGTCTCCCGCATACTTGAACCATCAACAGAAAATCCCTCCCGGGCCGTGCCAAAGCTAGTGTTGCTTCCGTTACTTTGTAGGCCCAGGCCCATACGCGAACCAGTGAATAGTCCACCGTAAGGCCTTAGACCGCCTTGTCCAGGCAAACGGTGGTCGTCTTCGTCCGCTGATTTGGAAGGGATGTCCCAGTCGCTGCTCCAACCATCCTCCTCATCATCAAGAGTGATACTCGCTACTCCCATGTGTTGCTGCGCTGTGTGTGTACTGTTTGGCGACGAACACATGCGATCGATTCCTCTATGGGTCGGCGTGGTGTGCGATATGATGGGTATGTCATCGAAACTAGATTGTAAAGGCGATCGTATATCCAGATGGCACCGGTCGAGATCAAATATACGGTCGGCTCTCATGGGAGTCATCTCCGAGATGCGAGTTCGCATCGAGTCGAAAAGCGTATCGCTGCCAAAATCATGCTCGCTTTCGCTTCCGATCAGTGTAGAGGCACGTTCTGAAGCGCTCATGATAGATAGCCGATGACGTCGTGCAGCAAAGCATAATGCTGGAGCGCCCAAACACGCCTCAATAGGATGCTCCTCTGGTTGAGCGCCGAAGTTGGACATAGATTCGGATGAGGCGGGATCCTGGGTAGAATCTAGATCTAGTAGGGACAGAGACTGTATGGGAGGCAGTGGTTCTCGTCGCAGTCCGTCGTACACCGATGTTGAGGGTCTGTTATTCCGGTGTGAGTGGTATGGCGTAGGCCGCGCTTCGGATGTAGAGTGTCTCCTCGCAAAACTACCGCCCATGGAAACCATTCCAACGAAACCGTTACTATTAGTGATTGCGTCATCGTTGATAGTTGTTTCTTTCGGTGTAGTTTTTGAGGACGCTGCGCCCAGAAAATTCGAGAGCGAAAATTTCCGAGTTTTGGTCGGAATTGGAGCAGTCGACGACCGATGTCGGGTCGACCTTTGGTGCTGCGTCTCGCCCATGTGGTGCGAAGCTGGTCGCGATTCTTGATTCAAAGAGGCGGTGTCGGAAAGAAGCGAATTCGTATCGTCGTCGTTGGTTTCCCTATCGGCTGGATAGCTATTGATGGCAGGTGCGATCACTAAGGCAGGACCGTGTCGTCGTCTGAAGAGATCAGGAACAATCCTCCGAATGACGGGCGCCTTCTTCGCTAGTTTCGTAGGTCCCGAAACTGATTGATGAGTGATACTCTGTCGCTTGGAAGGAAAGAACGGGCGCCATACATCGACCGACTCAAGATCGGGCGGACAAAGGTGGGAAGATTCGAGACCTGATGTGGACGGTCGCGACACTTGGAAGGGGGGGGAATGGTTAGATTGCTCGCATATAGGTGGTTGGTAGATAGCGGTGGATGGTCGGCGCTTGTGGTGTTGTCTTGGCGGCGGTACAGGTGAATTGGCTCTGGATAATCGCTCCGTCGGCGATCTCTTGACTAGTTTGTTTCTGGTAGGAGGGCGTGAGCTCGGTTGCGAGGTTGTCCAGGAACGAGTCCGAGATGAGGTGGATGATACAGTCGACGACGGCGACGACAACGAGAGAGAACTGGTCGGAGAAGAAGAGAAAGACTCTGATAAACGTCGTAGCCATCTGCGGGAAGTAGAAGGGCGTGATAATGGTGGGGGAATGCACGCGGAAGTAGGCGTAAATTGAGCGAACTTTGCCTCGTTCGGACTCCCGTCTAGAGGTTCCTCAAGTAGCGGCGGTGTATTGGTGTTAAAATTTACGGGAAGGTTTGGCAGGTGGTCATTCGTGGTGTAATGCGGTAGTGCCAGAGCAAACCCGCAGGCAGCTATCCCAACTGTCGAAGTTGCGCAGAGCTGGCAAGCAGACGTGTCAATTGCGATCCAACAGGCCCAGTCAGGGGGGAGAGAGAAAACTTACTGTAGAAACAGTATGCATTTCTGAGTGGGTTCAGACAAGCACAAAATAAAACCAGTACACAACCATCGCATCCAAACAAAGAATCTAATAAACGCGAATTGAGGTTGACGGATGTCGCGCGGGTGCGGTTGAATCTAGTCGAGCTTTTGTATGTGTTTGGGGTGTTTGCGCGACGGTAGTAGTAGCAGTAGTAGTAGTGAGATGTACTGGAGGAATTGGTTGGATGAAGATGAAGGCTTTTGATTCGGGGGGGCTGATTCGCATCAAATTGAGAAAGTAGGCACTTAGTAGTTTAGGTAGGGCAGCAGAAAAGGGATGGGGAATGGAGGGAAGAATTGACGACCGGCCCGGCGTGTCAACAAAGGCGCGAAGGGATTCGAAAAACGAGTGGCCAGAGGGTCGGCAAGATGGGATTGTAGGAGGAGGAGGAGGGGGGCAGATGGGGAAGGGGGGGAAAGGTGCTGACAGGCCCCAGCTGGAGAGAGGAGAGTCGAATTGCGACGATGTCGATGTCGCTTTTGTTTGTTGTCGACGAAGGGCTGGTATCGAGATTGGCGATTGTAGGGTCGAGTAAACGAGTAAAATCAACAAGGCAAATTGGCGAGGGTAACGAAGGCTACACTACTAGGGAATAGTGTGTATCAGTTACCGTAGTTACACCGCACCCGGCCCAGGACAACACAGAGATCTTCCCGTCCTTGATCCGCCTTAGAACTCGGCAACGGTGTTTGGACGGGGGCTTTGGAAGTTTGTTCGGTGATTCTGTGATGGCTGCGAGCGAAATGTCGCGATTTCCTACGACTACGACTTCTGCATCCACCCTCTGCACAGCTGCTGCTGCTGCATGTACTTGGTACCCACCACTCGTGTGATGATGCAAGGCGAGGCGAGGTTTGTTTGTTGTGGTTCAGCATTGAGGCTAGAAGGCGCCCAGCCCGACAGGCACCACCTGCTTAAATGGCACAGCACGGGGACGAAACAAGGAAGCATGAACGACATTTAGATTACAAATGTTTCGTTTAGCAAAGTGCTTTGTGGCACAGAATCCCACCTGGCTACAGACTTGTAATTAGCGTGAGCGTTGATGTTGGATCCGGTACGAGTGCCGGATCGTGAGGCAACGAGGCAACCCCTTGTTTGCACTCTATCTCCAGAGGACCATTCTATATCCCTCATTACATCGTGAATTCTGCTCCGAGTGCTACGGGGATGGGTCAAAGGAAGCACACTGTCGAACTCTACAATGATGGGTCTTCTGTGAGCAATTGCCCAGGTCTTTCTCGTGCTGTGGGACTTCAAAGTCTATCCACCCACGATCAACAAACCTCACGGTATGCACAGGTACACGAGGGCATCTAGAATTATGTTACGGCTCGGGACCACAAATTGCGTCCCATGTCGCCAGCACTACCATACCGATTGATGGGTTGAATTGAATTTCCCTCACTCTTTACGGAACTCAAATTCCCATAGTGCCATGCCATGCCATGACTTCGAATTCTAGCCCAAGCGGCATTGGCGAAGGGGCTCTACCGTGACATATAGAAAGGCCTCCAATCTTTCATTCATTTGCCGTTTGACCGAGGAGCTGGAGGACTTTTGGGGCATTCAACCGTACTCTGTGGGAAGCATTCGCGCGCATCACCACCGAACACAGGCGTGGTATGTTGTCGTCGAAATAGACTTTACGAAACAGCCAATCGCTCCATCCGGAGATTCTCAAACTGACGTGCTTTTCACATGGCCACCACATGCCCACGTAGTTGAGATAGACTTTGCGAGACTGACGTTGTGCTTTCCTGTCCATTAATCCACGTTGGTGAACTTTTCTCCTGGGCACTGGAAGAACGCTCCGTAAGGCAACCCATCGGCAGTCAGCCAACGCTGCCCGGCAGAGCGCTAATATGGTGTATACCCCCAGTGAATCGGCGCTTTGTTTGGCGTCGAAAGTTGAAACAATTGCTGCTATATTTAGCGGCCGACAGGGGCAAGGTTCGGACGGCAAAAAAAGGCTTAACACAGAGCCTCCCATCATGATGAGAAATCGAGAACCATCATCGGCACTTGAACAACAGAATTGGGCCACCGGGACCGTCAGCAATCAAAACTGTATTGCTCCCTTTTCAGAGCAAAAGAGCGAATCGCCACCGGTGTATATCATGCCTTGATGGTCCGCACCTACCAAGGTGGGACCACTACCCGAGGAAAAGCCGCCAGCCACCCTCTCTTCAGCCCTTCGACTTCCATCAACCAAGATCCTGACTTCCGGAAGCCCCCAGCTGTTCCTGACAATGGCCGAATATCGTTTCTCGTTTGTGTTGCTCGATTGGAATTCGGATGGCAATGGAAGCCGAGCGATGAGGCTAGTGTAATCAGATAAGATAACTAAGCCAGCAGAACGAAACCCCACATCCACCCGCCCCACCACCAACCACAATACCTCCCAGCCTTACAAATCCCCATACCCACAATGGAGGCCGAAATCACCGCAATCCTACCGTCCCTCGATCCAGTTATCACGGACTACTCCGTTGGTTTCCTTACGCATGCCGCAACCTCAACTTCTCCCGAAGCCGATCTTGAGCTCGCCGAAGCAATCAGCACCGTCACTCAGATCCTTCTCGATGCTGCCCCACCCTCTCTCGACCAGACTAAAGTCACCGCTATGATCTCGAAGCTCGTAGCCCAGCTTGAAGCAAAGCATGGTAGTCGCAAGGAATCATCATCGCAGGCCAAATCCAAGAGACTAGACCAAACGATTCATGTAGCGTCGCACAAGAGCATATCGGCAACAATGGGTCTGCTCAGCAGTGGTGTTGATCTCGATGCTGTCGGAACTCGTAAGATTGAGAGTAGGGTTGACAAGAAGAAACTAGAGAAGGCAGAGCGCAAGATCAAGGCCAAGCAGGACAAGAAGGTCATGAAGAACGTGGAATATGAGGCGTCTAAGTTGGTCGGCGGAGACGACCAGAAGGCATACGAAGAGTTCTATATGACTGTCAATCCATTGACTTTAGATTCATCGGCCGGGAAGAGCAAGGACATCAAGGTGGAAGGCATCGATTTGTCTATCGGCGGTTTGAGAATCTTGACGGATACGTCACTTACGCTGGCATATGGCAGACGGTATGGTTTGGTGGGTAAGAACGGTATCGGAAAGTCTACTCTACTGCGAGCGCTTTCTCGAAGAGATGTTGCTATTCCTACACACATCACTATTCTGCACGTGGAGCAAGAGGTAAGCAACCATTGCCCGAACACTTGAAACAGCAGTTAACAACGACCTTAGATTATGGGAGACGATACCCCTGCATTACAGGCAGTTTTGGACGCTGATGTCTGGAGAAAACACTTGCTCAATGAGCAAGCACGGATCACAAAGGAATTATCCGCCCTCGAGAAGACCCAGGATCCTATTACAATCAGCAGCGGACAAAGTGCTTCCAATCACCAGCGCGACGAACTCGATTCCCTGCTCACGGACGTACACGCCAAGTTGGCCGAAATGGAATCTGACAAAGCCGAGTCAAGAGCGGCAGCTATTCTTGCAGGTCTCGGTTTCTCTGCGGAAAGACAACAACACGCAACCAGAACATTCTCTGGAGGTTGGCGTATGCGTCTCGCACTGGCTCGTGCGCTGTTTTGTAAACCTGACCTCCTGCTTCTCGACGAACCTTCCAACATGTTGGACGTTCCTTCCATTACTTTCCTTTCGGAGTACCTTCAAACATATGAGTCGACAGTTTTGGTTGTTTCTCACGACAGAGCATTCTTGAACGAGGTCGCGACAGATATCATCCACCAGCATTCTGAGCGGTTGGATTACTACAAGGGTGGTAACTTCGACTCCTTCTACGCTACCAAGGAAGAGCGACGAAAGACGGCAAAGCGTGAATACGAGAACCAGATGGCGTACCGGAAACATTTGCAGACTTTCATCGACAAATTCAGGTACAACGCAGCAAAGTCTTCCGAGGCGCAGAGCAGAATCAAAAAGTTGGAGAAACTGCCAATTCTTGAAGAACCAGACGACGAATACTCCGTCGTCTTCAAATTCCCCGATGTCGAGGGTCTCAGTCCTCCAATCATGCAGATGTCGGGTGTGTCCTTTGCTTACACACCCGGAAAGCCGATCGTCGAGAATGTGGATTTGGATGTTCAGTTGGACTCCCGAATCGGTATCGTTGGTCCCAACGTATGTATATCATTTTCTCCAGCACGTTAAATACTGACCATCCTTAGGGTGCTGGTAAAACCACCGTTCTCAAGCTTCTCATCGGTCAACTGGAGCCCTCAAAGGGTATGATCAGCAAGCACGCACGTCTCCGCGTCGGTTTCTTTGCGCAGCACCACGTCGACGCCCTCGACCTCACCATGTCAGCCGTCAGTTTCTGCGCCAAACTCTTCCCCGGGCGGACCGACGAGGAGTACCGACGACATCTTGGTGCATTCGGTATCACGGGCACTACGGGTCTACAAAAGATGGGCTTGCTCTCCGGAGGTCAGAAGTCTCGCGTTGCGTTTGCATGCCTCAGTCTCAGTAATCCCCATGTCCTGGTTCTCGACGAGCCTTCTAATCACTTGGATATCGAGGCAATGGATGCACTTTCGGATGCGTTGAAACAGTTTAAGGGTGGTGTGTTGATGGTTTCTCACGATGTCACGATGCTTGCAAGTGTTTGCACGCATCTGTGGGTGTGTGATAATGGAACTGTTGAGGCATTCCCGGGTGATATTAAGGCGTATAAGAAGAGGATTTTGGAGCAGGCAGGAACGGATGGTGTGGTAAAGCAGAATCATCATTAAAAAAAAAAAAGAATTTGGGACACCTGAGGGGAAAAATATCGGAGTTTTTGGCTTTTGCAATGTATATATCGATTATATCCGAGGAACGCTCGCTCACTCCGATGTGATATATATGGATGGATCCCCACGACCTGCTAAATTATCGACTCAGCAGATACCAGACCTCAGGGGTACGGATACAGATGAACGTGGCAATTGCCTGCAGAGAACCTGGTATCACGCATACGGGTTTTTGTTCCTCAAGCTTATTCGACGATATATTTCCTACTGGGCATTCCATAGCAACCACGCTCTATTGAATGGGATTTTTTCTAAATCCCATGACACAATATGCTCGGGATGTTGGTGTCAGAAGATGGAGAATGTTTGCAGAGTGGAGCTGTTCTTTTGGTGATATGCCATGGTTGATTGTCCACATTAATGTTCCCAACCTTATTCGATGATATATTTCCTACTGGCCATTCCATAGTACGCAATAATGTAGCGCTCTGCTGAATGCGCATACGGGGGTTTTCTAAATACCCCCATTTACGCAATATTTCTCCACAAAGCTTAAGGAGATATTGGTGCCAGAAGGATGGGTTGATTTTGAATCAACATCAAATGAAAGATTTAGGACCGATATGTACGGTGTCGTCCATCCTGATGCGGTATTGATATCGTAAGTACGACTATTTGTCCAAGCCACCATTATAAAGGAGGAAATCTGGATGGAGTTTTGTATTTTGCTACATTTATTCCAGCACATCACTATTGTGACTACATAACAGTCATCATTCACTTCAGTAGATATCACTCGATATCCAAAAAAAAAAAAGACGAACAAAAATGGTATTTGGTCTTCTTATCATCAATGCAGCCCATCGGTACTCCCATGAACCACATACTTCGCCATCCGATCGATCCCCCCCCTCACACACATTATATCACCACCCTCTTCTTCTCCTCCAATCCAAAACCCGTAACCGAATCATCATCTCTCTGTAGCGTCAAAACCCGTTCTGGCCGTTTGATCTCACACATCCAAGTATCTCGTTCTCCCTTCCGTTGTTGTTGTTCGACCAATAATATCTTATCATCTTCTGGTGCGTGCCGTCGGCGGAGGAAGATGTAGATAAACATTGGGATTAGGATTAGGATGCAGCAGAGTATGACGACGAGGATTATGGTTGCGGGTTTGATAGTTGGTGATGATGAGGAGGTGATGGGGACGACGGGGGTTGCTGAGGTGGAGGGGGTGGGGCCTATCATGGGGGTGACGGGTATTGCTGAGGCGGAGGGAAGGGGAGAGCTGCTGGTGACGGGTATTGCTGAGGTGGAAGGGAGGGGAGAGCTAGTGGCGAGGGTTGTGAGGAGGTGGAGGAGGAGGAGGTGGTGGACGAGGAAGGATGCCATTGTGAATTGATGGGATAGTTCGGCGCTGGATTGAGGCAATGAATGAATGAATGAATGAATGAATGGGGCCTTTCATATAGTCAACAACGCATGCACTTCAACAAACATTCAAGGGAAGTGGATGGAAACATACCTCTTCGATACCAGAGAGACAATCCTGGGAAGAGGTGCGAATGAATGACAACTAGCTAGCAAAAGCGGGCAGACAGACAGGCACAAGCACCGCGGGGAAAAACCAAAAAGCGATCGGGGGGGGCATCGGGTTTGTTTATGTACTATACAAAGTAGAAGGGCGACGCGATATGGGGAATTTGGGGGGGAATTGAAATCGTCAGGCATACATCTGGCAATTCGATGAAACGGATATTTTTCTCATACCCAATCATAGGTTGTGAAACAAAATCGCCCATTTCACAAATTCATCTGGAACAAGACAAGTCGGATCGTTGAAAAGTATTGTACTCCTACGGTAGGCGCCGCCCGAGGGGGGAAACGTTTGATACGAATATCGCGATTGGTCCCCGCGGTTATTAGTGCGGAAATTGAAACGTGGTTTTTTATTATTATCGAGCAATGAGGAGAAATTTTGGGAACAATGGTGAAGGAAGGGGGGTTTTCCGGAACTCTGACTCTACTCTACCTAATGGTGTCCTGACGAAAACGACACCATTTTAAGGTGCTTGGCCCCGTTAATCGGGCCTCTGTTCCCATTATTTGGGCCCTCTTTTGTCATGAATTTCTCAGACGTGTCAGCTTGCATGACAATCTGTGCCGCTGGCGAGCAGCATATTGGCAAGATCATGTGAATACCATGATCATAGATGATGCAGTAGCACATACAATGCGAGTCGCACTTGTATACAACCTCTTCCGAGGCCCGGTTTTCGGGTCCATTGTCAGTATCTCGACATCCCCAAACCTTCAACCCGAATGCACGCAACTATGGGAGACGATACATCACGAAACTCGCGAGACTCCTGACAGCGCCTGGTAAGGAGCTAACGCAGCTAAGTCCGCCAGGAGCCCTAAGGCGGAGCTCAGGAAAGTTGGTGGTGGAGATATTAGAGCTCAAGTTTTTGGTAAGTCCGTACCGCGAATCACGCACAGTTTGGTTCTAGAACCGAACCGTGCGCCGATGGGGCGGTGGTCGCGGGTTTTTCCGCGGTTGAACGCCGACTGCCAAGCTTGCCACGTGATGTGGCACAGTGACTGCGCAGCGCGAAAGCCACATCACGAGGCGAGCTTGGCAGTCGGCCGCATGAGTATATGGTCGAGAGCTGAGACGTACCACGGTGATGGGTAGCGAGTGCGAAACGGTGACGCGCTTGTAGGGAGTAAGCGGGGTTGTCTTGTGTTTTGATTACCGCGACGAGTTTTGACTCGACGGTTCGTGCAGCTGACTTGATGAGGGCAATTGACTACATCACATGATCACGCTACAATAACCCTAACCACAATCAGGGTCCCAGTTCTAGATAATGGAAGTCCTTGGGAGCTTTGATCAGAACCTCGACCGCACCCCACTGTTTGGTATAGTATCACGATCTGACTCGTCTCTGCAATTCCCTCTTCACTTGGATTCCGCTACCACAAGCACACACAAACATATATATATTCAAGCCATCTACATCCATGCCCAAAACAAGAAAAACCACAAATTATGTATCCCATCCATCCATCCATCCAATCCCATACCATCGCAACATAGAAACCGGGAACGAAAAACAAAAACACATCACAATGCAACAGTATCAGCATGCAAACAGCAGCAACAAAAAAACGCCAATCCTCTCAACCCTCTTCTCATCCTCCCTTCCCTCCCCTCCCCCTCCTCCCCTCCATTCCCTCCATTCC